>JAVSBS010027013.1:7733-77358 GCA_033124195.1 Coracias cyanogaster | reverse complement strand
ATTAAATGGATATTACATAACGGTTGCTAAACCTTCACCATTTGTGAGAGTTGCAGACATAAGGATTTCTCGACAAAATCAAGTTATTCAGGTTTCAAACCATCTCTCACCTATTGTATGTTTCTAACAAGTCCATGAGGTATCCTCAGGAATGGAACAAACGTTTCCCTATGTATACGCCTCTCATAGGGAGGCAAATAAAATAGGCTCCTTAAAACAGGTAATATTTACTTGACATTTCACGATGCCAATAAAAAGACTTCCAGAAAGCTTCTAGAATGAATAGGTCATTTTTTAATGCACACAGTTCTGCACCAACTGTGGAATAAATCAATAGTTGACCTTGTTCTAGCAGATAAAGAAGAGTTAATAGCTGACCTGAAATCCCACGGTTGCCTAGGTACCAGTGATTGTTATTTGTCTGTATTTGCTTTGTGCAAACAGAATATGGCATCAGGCAGTAATGTAAGGAGCTTTAGAAGAGTCTGTTTCTTCGAGTTTAAACTATTGGCAGGATAACTACTGGGGAAGGTGCCTTTAAAAGGGAGGTGTATATGGAAGCTATAAGGTATTCAACAAAATCATACTGAAGGCCAAAAAGGCATGATTCCACAGTCGCTGGAACTGTGTTTTTAATAAAATACACAGCATTCTGCACATTGGGCAGGGAGGACGAAGAGGAGGAGGAAGTAAATGGCAGTGAATATAACTGCAAACTTAAGCAGGTGAGAAAGGACATGTGCTGATCATGGAGATACCGATGATGTAGGTTCAGAGAAGGCATCAATTTTTTACATGCAAAGCAAAAAGATCTGGGTGTAGGTACGGTATAAAATTAAGAAGTAGTTGTGTGGTTTTGGAGGGGAAAAAACCCCACAAATAACAACAAACAACAAACAAAGAGAAAAAAAACACAAAGACCACAACTTGCTGTGTTTATGATTAAGAGGACGTATTTGTACCATATCTGGTTTTGTATATAATTTATAACAAAAGAGGATGAGACAGTGCTCACTAATATTTTAAAAAGAACAGACCTAGATAAGGTAGGTCCAAAGATAATAGCCAAAGGAAGGACCTCTTTTATTCATTAATGTTAATTTTTAGCTAATCCTAGGGGAGCTGCAGGAGGCTGGAATGCTGCCCACCAGGATTCAGTATGGAAAAAATTGACAGGGATGACCCAAAGAGCTATAAACTATGTATCCATACGGTGATCCAAGATATCAATAATTCTGGAAAGTTTTTTAAAAATTAGAATATGAAGAAATTATCTCATATCTATTCTTCATGACTTTCTATACGGCAGTATACATCTTTGCAGACAAATACTGTCTTGTCCATTTTGACAAGATTGTACAAAGCAAAACTGATATTGTTGAACCTTGCTGAACCAACTGAATTTGTCCAAGTGACAAATGTTGTTTTTTAAGAAAAAGAATGTTTATCTCAAATAAACACAACACATATTTGAGGGATTAAAAATCTCTTTAATGATAGATAATAAAATGTAGTCATTATTGGGAAGACATCAAGACTAGTTTCTAGTGTAATTTTCCCCAGGGATCTGTTTCAGTTGCAGTCCTGTTCAGTATCTCTACCAACCCATGGATATGGGACTATTAAAACTTTGCCAGTGAGCTTTGTGGTTAAAAAACTATTTGAGGAGGAGGAAAGAGGAAGATAAGGTTACTGTTAGACTTCAAATGCCTGGTTAACTGACAATAAATCCAACAAAAATTTTTGATGCAGCTCAGTGTACAGTGCTGAGTATGTGGGAACCAGGCTGTATCTGTAGGATAGAAGGTGTTCTTTGGAAAACACTGATTTGAGAGAGGACTAGTGATCGTTGAAGACAGTTGCTTCAACCATGCAAAGGCAGGGTATCAGGTTGAAGGAGGAATGTGATCTTGCTCATGTTCATAGTTGAAGACCGTGACTGCGTTATTTTGTGCAGTTCTGAGATCGGTTTAGTACCAAAAAATAATCCAGGACTTGAAAGCTGTGTGGCTTTTTAACTGTGTAAGGTGTTGGGTACATGATTTACTCAGCTTATTAAAGAGAAGTTGGGAGATGAAGAGTTGGTTCTGTACAGGTGCTTATGCATGGATGATACCTACTAATAGCAGGTTTAGGTCTTGTTTACAGTCATAGTAAGCTTTTCCAGTTGGAAGCTGAGACTTAACACAATCTTGAAATAAGACAAAAGAAATCTTAGTCATTTAGGCTAATTTAAGCAATGGAACAACTTAACAGCAAGCAGAAGAGTTGCTATCAGTGTTAAAAACAAGTTAGCAACTTTTTTCAAAATCTTACCATCCAACTTGAGGGGCATTCTTTGGACTGCCTGCAAGAGGAAAACCCATCAGTTCTCAAGCTGAATCATTCATTGCCTCCACAAAAACAAGCGAAGTGGTTTGTTCTGGTAGTTCATATGGGTATCAATGCAGTATATCCTTCTTATATTTGTGAGAGGAACAGTATGAGGAGTGAGAATTGAGGTGTCTCAGAATTTACCATGATGAAATACTCTTTGCTCAAGAATCTTAAACTATTTTTCTTAAAAAAAGGTGATAGCCCTTATTTTTATCTTACATTACATTGATGACAATTGCAGATGAAGTGGGATAGTGCAGTACAGGGTGTGAATTCTCTCAGGCTGTGGCTTCGGTTGGAAATGTTGCCTATTTTACCACAAGCTCACTCCATGGCTACTGCTTGTAGGCTGTTTACTGCTTCTGGTGGGGAACATCATCAGCCCAGCTGATAAAGGGGTTTTGTGAGTTATCAGCTACAGCAGTAATAAGCCTAGCTGTTTAAAGTAAAGGTGACTGTTCTGCCACAATTAATAACTTTCAGATAATGGAGTTAATAACTTCATTTATTAAAGGTGACAGAATGGTAGCTGTTTGGGTTTTTTTAACATTGGATTTTAAAGCAGATCATGTTGTTATCCTTTTCTTTCTCTAAACACAATTCATAGCTCTGCTGCAAGGTTCTTTATGGTGTATGTTTGTGGTAGATCACTGCTTTGTACGACCCAAGCAACACAGCTCTGGGAGCTCAGATATTTTTGGAAGCCCTTGTAGCCTTCAGATCTCAGCCTCTGGGGAAACATTTTGGCACTTTGCACTTCCTAAAATATCACAGTGGATGTAATTTCTCATCCAGCTTCTTTCTGGTGTCAAGAGTGCAAAACACCTCCATGAGCCTATAGTTTAAGGCTAAAACAGTAACAAGCTAGGCTACAGGTCCTTCTCAGCAAGAATTTCATAGAATATTAAGTCTGTATTTGCCAGTATATAAATTTAAATAAGTAATTTGTGATACCCAAGTATTGGCAGTGGCAGAAAACTACTCATTGGGCATTAAAGTAAGTAGGTAAATAATATGATAGACCAAGAAGCTCTGACCTGCAGGTATTGGTGTAGTGAGGCCTGATGTACATCAGTAGGAAAATTGGTGAAAAGGACTCTGCTTTCTGAGTGGATGGGACATTGTAAAGGAGGAAATCTTGTCTTCTGGATATCAAGATGTAGTTTAGCTTTTCTGTCTTCGAATAGTACTGGCCACTGATCACATGTAACAAGTCCTGTGTGCCAGTGTTGGAGAACAAACGTTCTGACCCAGGTGGACTCTTCGTGACAATTTCTGTTTCCAAGCTCTTCCTATGATGAGAGAGAGCTCCAGCCCTGTCAGCGGGCAGGACTTTGTTCCTGCTGATGTTGGGTAGAGTTAGAAGAGGCACTGCTGTTTATCCTTATGTGTTTCACCAGTGTGATTTCTGGAAGTCACCTTTTGTAAGTGACTTGAGCACTCAGTGCTACTTCAGCATCCTGCTTTGTCTGCACGGCTGTGCTGGAGACTGTGGGACTTCTGCGCAGGGGTGCTTGTGCTGCTGCAGCTGTCAGCAACTCCTGTACTCTGTCTTGCCCTGCGAAAATTGTGTGCTGACATCACAGGACGTAAAAACTTCTGTAGTGACCATCTGGTGGAAGGCAGAGAAGGCAGAGATGCCTGGATTACACTTTGTCCAAGACTTATTTAGGTTTTCATGTGAGTTACAGGAAGAGTCTGCAGTGAGAGAGGACTGAACATCATTTGGGAAATGGTGCTGTAGCTGGATTTACTTGCATAAAAGGTCTGGGTAAAATTAGATGGAGTTGTATAACCCATTTTTATATGGATTCAGCTGATGTGTGTGAGTCCTCTCAAATGGAGCTTTGAATGTATGCTGCTTTTGTGGGCATGAGTCCAAGTACCTTTTCTGTGGCAGCAGTACCAGGTCACAGTGCAGTCACACCTCTGGGGATGGCACAGGGCAGGAACAAGGAGCTGGAAGTGTACACCTGGAAGCTGGCCTGATGTTGAGGTCTCTGGAATGGTACCCTGTCGTACTGTTCACCCCCATCTCACTGGTTTGTGTGAAAATCTTATTTGTGAGTCAGAGGATAACAAATGACTGAGAAACTATGTTCGTTGTCACTTTGTTTGCTGGAATGGCTGCAATCTGTAAATCCAATTAGAAAGCTGTACTCTGTGTGGCTGCCTTTTAAAGTCCGGTTTCTTAGAAAACGTGTTTTGTTGGGCAGCAGGTCAACCCTAATAAGGCCTTGGTAGTGCTTGTTTACTGTCTGTTCAATTGGTAATCTATGGTAGTGCTTTGGTTTATAAATCCTTGATACTTCCATCTTCCTGTCAGCAAAGCATACTGGTGTCGCTTGGCTGAAAAGGGTTGGCTGTAGCAGGGTTGACCCTACTGTTTTGGAGAGATGTGACCCAGTTTGAGGTGAGGAAGTTCATGTACTGTTAGCAGCGTAGCTCTGGCAGGCCCCATGCTGCCGTAACTAAGCACTGACTACGCTACGATGGAGCCAGACGTTCTTAGCTGAAAGTACATCTCATGGAGCTGGGAACGAAGGTAGGGACTCTCTGCAGCATAGACCTATCCTGCATGGGAAATGCTTTTGTAATGTACCTCAAGTCTGAGGACCTGAAATTGTTTCCTGTATAGAAGGTTAGTTTCCTGGCTATTGTGAATTTCAACTGTCTTTGAGAATGGACTGTTTAACACCTTCAAGGTTTAGCAAGCTCACTGCACTCATTTCCAAGTAAATTTTGTAGAGCCAGTGCAAAGCTGCTTGGGCATACAGAGATCTCTTGTAGGGATGCGAAGCTGTTGAATAGTTGCTCATGTTACCTTTTGTCATTCCATGATTTCTGGAGAATTTGCCTTGTACTCCCTGTTGTTTGCATCTTTAAAGTGAAGTTGTCTGGCACGTTTTGGAGCTGATTTTGAAAGCTCTAGACAGGGGAAGGAGGCAGGGCCAGCTGGAACAGAGCATAGAGGAGAGGCCCTACCAAACTTGTCAGTACCCTGGAAGGCAAAAGCTCTCTGGTGCCAGATCTCTCAAATTTGTTATATATAATGTAGTTACGGCCTCCACTGGAAAAAATATGCTGCCTTCTTATTGTGTGGGTGGAAGGAAACACACAGCATGCATATGCCCTTCCTTGCACAATGCCCTTGCATGTATGATAAGGTACATCATGTTCATAGAAGAAAATTGGTTTCTGGTCATAGCTGAAGTCTGATATCTTTGTCTCTTAAGATAGTTATTTCCAACAGCCTCTGCTACCGTTGTAGAGGAGATTATTCTTACTTACCTGCTTTAAAAAAAATAACTTAAAGCTGATGCATGGTTGCTCTAGGGAATGGAGGACTAAGAGCAAGATGCTACAGCTTCTATGCCATGGCATGGCTGGAAGTGTGTGCGTATATCTATCCATCATATGACGTGCGGATAAGCAGTTCATGGAGGAGGCTTCTTGCGTGACCTGACATCTGATGGGGGATGCCAGCTTCTTGGTGTCATAGTAAGCTTTTCAAGTTATAGTGTGGAGGATTTGGGATGTGTAGCCTTGCAGTGCCTTCTCAGTGACTGCGAACTCTGCTGACGATTTTTTTCCCCCTGCTGCTGTGCAGGGGTGTAAGTAAAAGTTTTTGGTAATCATTGAATGAACAAATCAGGTCTGTGAGAATGGCAATTCATGTCTTCAAGGTTAGACATTAGAGGGCTAGTCCACATGGATGACTTAAGCATGGACTTGTTTTATTTGGCCAGACCCTTTGCTGGAACAAACAAACATGCCTGTATATGTGATCTTTTAAAATTACTATAGGGGCATTTGGTGTTGACCCCAGTATTTAGACAGCCTAGCATTTTCCATACAAAAATTGTGACCTTTCGCTAAGGAGCTCTTAAAACTTCAATTGTTTGCAGTAGGCTGTTGACATTTGGTAAGGGAAGCACCATCAGAGAATAACGTGCCTTTTTATGTTCCACTAAATTAGATTCAGCTTTAAAGGAGATATAAACTGTTAAAATGAACTAGTTATTTTTTTCCTGCTGTCATTATTCAGGAAAATTCTGGCACTCTCCCAAAAAAAAAGTGCCTACAGTGCTGGACCTGCTGTAACTGTTGCGGCAATGAGGACAAGAGCTGTGGTGTTAGGAGCTGTCACCTCAGCTGTAGCAACAGCTGCAGCAGAGTCTTGAAGAGCCCAGTGCACATCCTCCAGCCTCATGGCCGTGCTGCTTTCTTCTAGGGCATTTCACAGAGCAGGAAAGGCCTCCCCAGCAAACCTCAGTTCAGCAGTTAGCCCTTGTTGTCTCTGTTCCTTCTCTCCCAAGCAGATCCTTCCCTCCTGCCTCTTCAAACACCCACAACTCCTAGAGATAAAAGAGATTTGGGCAGTTTGCATAGGTGGATATAGCCCATTGCGGTAGACATCAAGTGTATGCTTGCTGCAACCACAAGATTTGGTGATCTTTATTCTGTCCTCTAGGAAACTAGGTATCTCTGTCATCTACAGAGCAGGGAGGTGGCCCTGCCACCTCTCATCGAGCTGGGTCAGACCACTTGCATTCAGCATTACTGCCAGCTTTCTGGCAGTCACAAGACATTTAAACACACAAGACAGGATTTCCTGTTGGTGTGGAAGCCCTGCGCCGTGAGCTCAGGCCAGCGGGGCTGGCAGGCAGCACCGGCAGGAATACCCAAGGATCCAGGCCCAGCTGGGTGTGGAGAATGGGGAAGATGGCATGGCATAATTGTGCACCAGAAGCTGCACAGTATATTATCTTTCAAGATTATTCTAATGAGGTAGAAAATGGTGATTTTTTTATGGCTTTGAAGATTCTGAAAATAATTTTGGGCATTTGCATTTTTCTAGAGCCTGGCTGTTTCAGCCTGTGCGGCAAGGCTAGGGAGCTGAGCTCAGCTGGTGGGGACAGATCCTGCTCTTGGGCAGGCCATCCTGCTTTCCACTCCCTTTGCCTTCTCAGAGCCCAGTTGCTCACCTGACCCTTTTCCACAATTTACTGATCTGAAGTGGCTCAAACTTTGTGTTTATTCCTTTTGTTGGACTAGTTTTTTGCAGGATTTCTGATCTGCATCAGTTTGTCTACAGGTTAGAATGAAAACTGGGGCCAGCTTTAGGACCCTGGTGAGACCGGACAAGGGAGTAGGGACAGCCCTTCAGCAGCCGGGAGCTGTTAAATTGGTTCAGCCCCTGTCGTGTAACGACACTGAAATAGTCTACCAAGAAAGCAATCATGACTGATTGCTTACATGGCAGTGCCCAAGCCATATGCAACAAAGACAACAAAAAGCAATCAACGGCTAATCTCCTTTATAGACAAGCCCACACCAAGCGAGGGATAGAAATAGAAAATGTATTTTAGCTGTGATTGGCACAGCAGTGGTAAAAAGAGGATCCAGGGTGGATCATGTCTAAGCTGTTGAGATGTTGAGGTTTCAAGGAAGATGCACGTTTACATTAGCATTATTCAAACTTTGCGTAACGTAGAATATTATGAATTCCATTGTTCTTCAGATGAATAGAAGATCAAGTATTGTCCTTAAACAATAGAACAGTAAAAACAACATCTGTGAACTAACATTTGTAAAATAATACAACCATTTCCTTTTTAAGAATGGTGAATGGAAGCAGGGAGAAACCATAGTTAAAATTGTTGGAAGCATTTTGTTTGCTTAAAGACAGTTGTGGAATACTTGTTCAAGGGACTTAATTGCTTTTTATTGCTCTGCATATTCAGAGCTTCTCCTCAGTCATCATGGCTCACTGTTGTAAATGTTCCATGTTTGTAAATCTGACCACAGGTCTTTCAAGCAGGGCATCCACAAAATAAACACGATGCCAATTTGACTCTGAATTGAAATACTAATTTTAAAGAAAAGGCAAATGTTATATTAAGGACACCGTGGCAAAGTGAAGAGTGTCCCAGTGCCCAGAGGCTGTGTTCATCATCTTTCATAACTGTGAAGCCATCCTTTCTTTTCCTGTTGACCCTTCCTTCGTTTGCCACCACCTTTAAATCTTCTGCAAGCAGTGAGATCAAATCCATGTTGATGGAAGCTTTAATAAATAATGGCATAGGAAAACCACTTAGATACAGCATTTGTCTGAGTGCTATATGCATCTCTAGAATGAAGACTGCTCCGTATATACACTCCTGAAATTGAGAGCTTAGACCCATCTTTCTGGAGAGCAGACCTCCAGTTTGGAAGTCAGCATCGACACTTCTAGAAGACAGAGCATTGCAGGGCTCTGTTGAAGTGATGATGCTTTTATGTATAGGTTACTGGTTTTAATTTGGCCAGTTCAATCAAAATATTTTAATATATTCCAAGGTGAAGGATGTGACCCATATATGGTTCCACAGAGTGTGGCAAATCTCCGTCCTAGCTTGTAGCTGTAGTTTCCCATTTTTTGCTCTGTGTTAAGTAGGGAGCTCTTTGGAGCCAGTTGTTGAAACCGTGTAGAGTAGTGGGGCCCTGCTCTCCTTGGGTTCTCCAGGCTGAGGCAGAGGTCATAATTCTATCATATGTAATAAACTTGCATATCTTACTGACAGGTTGAATGATCTGTTTCTGAAAAACAGATTGTTGGGAGTTGGCCATTTCCATGGTTTCTGAGTCTGCCATCAATTCTTTAGAAGGCTTGCAGTTTGGGAAACTAAGGGGAGAGAGGGTGAGAATAGAGTTTGGAAGCCCAGAGACTGGGAGCCTTGTGTGACTCTTCCCTCCAGAGAAACAACATCACCGTGAAGTTTCTCTTTGTGATAGGCACTTGAGGAGGAAGATGAAATGCTGAATTACGTTTGAGAAATGCTGTTAGATGTCTGAGATGAAATCATATAACCATGTCTTAGATGAAATAGTAGAATGAGGGAAGAAAGAGTTCTTTAGATTAAAAGAGGGAAAAGAAAACCCACCTGAAATCCTAAAACTCTTCTGGAGATTGTTTTTCTTCCATCAGACTTTTGTGAGAAAACTGGGGGTCTATGACCAAGAGGATCCATGTGTCCTAACCTGAGAGAACTGGGTCACGTCAGTAGGATTTTATGCCTTTGCCTGTATGCTAGAAATGGAATTATTCTCACCTCCCTTCGTGCACTAAGCCAGCCCACTAAAGGTAGAAAAAATGGATTGCCAAAAATAATTTTTCTCCCCCCCCCCCCCCCCTTGTCTCTCTGCAGCAATTCGGCAAAATCCTTGATGTAGAGATAATCTTTAATGAGCGTGGCTCGAAGGTAAGTCCTGTTTCTGTACCAGCTTCTCTTGTTTTGATTGCAGAGTAAAAGGCAGTTCATTGCCTAGAGAATATACTCTGCAGGAATTAGTGTGTTGGGGGAAGAGAAAAGCTATTTTGGGGGCTGTCTCCTGTTCCCTCTGACTCCAGACTCTGAGCAGGGTCATTTCTGGGCAGCATGTACAAGTGCTCCTAGACACTCCTGTCTGATAAGGGAACAGATTCCCCAGCCTTTGAACAAACAGGGAGTCAGTCACTTCAGCCTTCATTCAACCCGTCCCTGTTGCACTAGCAATGGGTGTCCTGTGGGGAAGGCAGAATAAGGTAAAACAGCTCTGTGCGATGGGAGACTGTAAGAACAGCCTCACCCACCCTCCCACCCAATGACATTTTTGTTGCATTAAAATACTTCTATAGAAAAACAGTCATCTCTCATATATGAAAGGATTTTATTTACTCTGTTTTGCAGACTTATGGGCACTTCTGAGTTACCGACCTTTCATGTTTGAGATATTTGATGCCTAATATAAGCATCCTCTTTCCACTTGCCCTGCCCCATGTGGACCTCTCTCCACTGACTTTGCATTCACACACCTATTTTCAGCCCACAGATATATTAAAAGGGAACTTTTGTTGAGGGTTAATGGTAATTTATTTCTCTGGAGGCAAGATTCAAATGTTGCTCAGGAGGTCAGCTGCAGAGAGATTCAGTGATCTTTGTCCTAATTGGCAATTGGTTCTCATCACATAACCAGTACCACCACAATGACAAATTGATGTGATTCTCTCTCTGCCCAGGAGGTTCAGCACTGGAATAGCAGGGAGTTTTGCAGGTCAGGAGCAAGGTGCATTGCCAAAGCTCTGTGGGGGAAGCTTGCACAGTGCATGTCTATACTCTGCTTGACTTAATCAATGCTAAGATTCCCATTTTCAATTAAAACAAAATTTCCCTCCTACCCCCACACACGTGTGTGCACATGTGTGCATGCACACGAGAGATTTTGAAGTTGCAATTCAGCTAAGCAGTTTGGTTTAGAGTCTATGCCTTTTGCTTGGATTTGAGGTTCACAGTCTTAAGGTGGCCTCATTGCTTTAACATATATTCCTGGGTATGTTCATGTTCAGAGCCATCCACAAATTTCCACCCATATTGTCCAATGCATTCTGAAATTCTTCAGTCTGTGTATTAGCTGAAAACCAGAAAACGGTTGAGCTGTATGCAAAAGAGACGTGTGTTAGCCCTTTGCCCATCCTTTGTTTGTGCTTAATGCCATGGTTTTGGTTTTTTAATAAGACAGTCTGAACAAGTAAATGTCTATATGGCTTAGTTAGCAAGTTTTACTTCCATGTGTGGATAAAAATCTATATGCTTTACCAAATAATCAGCTTTGCTGAGTTTTTAAATATTTATTCTGTTCTCTGCTGTTCTTCTGATATTTATAGGCCAGAACTATCTGTGAATTAAGTCTTGATTTTAGTCATTTCTATTTAGCTTTGGGAATAGCCTCTGGCCTCTGTCAAATCCCTACTTGTTTGGATGTAATTGCAAAAGAAAGAAGAAAAAAAAAAAACTGGCCTGGCAAAGTGGTGAGATCAATCCTTTATCCCCCACTGCTTGTGCTTCTCAGAACAGTGTTTTCCTCTCCACACATGAACTTCATTCTCTCTCTCCCATCTGTACAGCCCTGTATTAAATGCCCACTGCTGCCCTTTCCCTTCTGGGCAGCACTAACATTGGAGGCTTTCTGTGGAGACTTGATTTATGACTATGTACCTTCCTGTGCAGTTGTTAATGCCCAAGGCTTCTGGTTTTCAGTTAAAACGAAAATTATGGCTGAAGAGTTCTTTGATTAATTTTATCCTGAACCCTCAATAGATATATGAAAAAAGAAAGCGATCCAAAGAGATGTTCTTCCAGTCCTTGACCATGCAGTTTTCTACTGCTTTCTTGTCATCTTACAGCAAAAAGCAGTTGCAAAACTGATAGCCTGTATGAGGGATAGGACAGAATCTGAACAGAATTAGCAAACACCCAAAGAGTAATTTTGTGGTATCTTTGCATCCTTCTCTACCCAAAATAATTCTTCTTTTAAAAATAATGCAAGATTATTCCTGCTTAGCATGAAAATGGGAGGCCCCGGTGTTTGAGTGGGGTGTAGCTGCACGAAGCACCTGGTATTCACATAATAATGGAAAAACAACAGTTTGGTGATCTGATGGTGAAGCAAAGGAAATGGATCTTTCTGGAGGCCACTCACTCACTCTTGGGCTCTTCCTCCACCTTAGGAAAGAAAAAAATCTGAATGCATTTTCCTGCCCTGTGGTTTCCATTCTAATCTAATGATATGAAACCTCTCTCTCTTCTTCTGCTCCTCCTCTCTCTTGGGAATCCGAAAGCAGATGCTCCTGCTGCCTGCCTTGTGCTGTGTTCTCAATGCTCCCTTCCCTTCCCCGGGTTCCTAAGGGTTGTAGAGTTTTGTGTATATGTTCTGTAAATATTTAAAAGGTACAGTGGTAAATCCCAAACTGCCCTGGGTTTGCCCCCACCCAGTGTACAATGGGGTTGAGCAGCGCTTTGTCCCTGCCAAGCTGTGGCAGGAGATCTCTGATGGGATCACTCTATTGCTGGTCTGTAGGAGGGACTGGAGGAGGCATGCGGGTTGCATTCTTCCTTTTGAATCCACCTGAGATGACCAGGCAGTTTTCTTCAACAGCCTGAGGGAACTATATCAAATTGGTTGCATCTTCAGGATCTCTGTGTATTTAGGTGACCGAAGAAAGAGCAGCATGTGTCCATCACAGCCACCTCACACCTCATGTTCTTGCATTTGGCTCAGGAAATGTTACTTGTTGACTTTCTGTATCACAGCAGAGAGGATGCCATTAATAGTTTTGCTGATTCTCCTCACAAAGCAATGAGAATTCTTGTTTCCTAACTAGATTTCTGCCCAGATTCAATCTGTTTAGTAGGATTATACGGGCCCTGGTAGACTTCACACTGCTATTGCTTTGCTACATGTGAGAAACAAGATACAACCTTTAAACATCCCTTGAATTTGATCTTGTTTTATTCTTGTTTAATAGAACGACATCAGTCTTCCCTTGATATGTTTGGTTTTTTTGATTGCTTCCAGGAAAACAGCTGTTTGTTTCATTTATTCTATTTACCATTACATTTCTAGTTTGGACCCATGTAAGTGCCTTTAAATAGCATTCTGCTCATGGTTGTGCAGTTTACCATGCACTTCACTGAACCGTGAATAAACACCTCCAGAGGAAGCTGGGGGAACGGGATTCCTGCTCCTTTTGTTAGTGGAGATGCATCCTCTCGATATGTATTTTGGCACTGCTGTGCTGAACCCAACAAGTGGACATATTTGCAGAATTAATGCAGCCTGCCTGCATAATGAGTACCCTGTGGCATTCGTAAAGCTGCAGGGGAAGGGAATCCAAGCTCTTTGCTCATCAGCTGCATACCATGTGGCATTCCAAGATGTGCCCTCAGTGACATTCAGAGACCAGGAGTTCATAAGTACGCAGCAAAATCTTGGCTGATGAGGGAGCAATTTTTTTAGATTTTTAAATGGTAAGAGTTCATATTAGTGCAGATTGCAAGCTCATGGTTTCAGGATAGTGTGAGGTTATGTCCCTCTCTGCCTTCCACCTGGGGAGACCCAGATCTCCAAGTTCTTGTATAGGACTGAAGTGTCTAGAAGCCCTTCATACTGAATTTAAAAATGGTTTGTGTAGTAGCTTACAGCTTGTTTTCACAAAGAAATTGCTTCTATTGTTGAGTGGACTTCTGTTTAGCTGACTTAAAAAGACATTTCAAAATAATGGGTCCGTTTACCACATCAAGTAAACCTGTGCCAGCTAAAAACTTGTGCAGAAGGCTGTGTGGAAACACTCAGGGGTTTTCTATGTTTGTGGTTAATTGTAGGTTAAGATAAGAATATGAATTTAGGTTTTGATAACAGTGCCTAAAAGACTGTGTTTGCATTTGAATTTATTTCTTCTTTGAATGGATTAGGTGCTTTGAGTTGAGCTGCTCTTATTCTGGACTTGGTTTCCACTCAGTGAAAGGGATACAACCCCTTTTTATGTAAAACAAATTAGAGGTCTTGTTTTAATTTTAATTCTATTTTTATAATTTTTGTTTAGATGTCATAATTTGAGCCAGAAATACAAATAGTGTTATTAACAAAGAGGCTTAATAACAAGTCAGGTACCAGCAGACAGCATTGCTTTCTCAGGTCCCCATATCCCTTTATCATGCCAATGGCATGAGAGAGACATGACCCCGTGCCCCTTTATCCTCATTCAGTGAAGTACAGTTCTATGCCTTCAACTCTTGTGATACTAAACTAATGAGTTAAATTAGTCCATACACTGGTTTACTTAAACTTGAATAATTAAGGCTGAAGTTGATGGCTTGATAGTATAAGCTGATTTACTGCTCCTGTGGGAGTGCCTTCCCAGTAGTGCTCGTTTCACTGTGTAGGGAGTTGAATCCAGGGGTGCTACATTAGCAAAAAAACCTGATGCAGCAGGGAGAGAGAGAAATGTGAGCTTGTCTTCTGCCAGTTTAGCTAGTTGAACTCAGATCACACAGGAAGATCCACAATCAGTCGAGGGGAGGAGGAGGAGCACACAACAGGGGACAACATGGAGCTGTGAAGCCTCTGACCTGAGTTGGCGGGAGCTGCTCTGAAGCCCCAAGATCTCCCTGGGCAGCGGTGCTGGCCGGGCTCCCACCTCCTCCGTTTTGCAGGAGGGATTGGCAGAGGAGCAGTACAACAAGCTGGACTGGGGAAATGATCCAGCTTAATTGCACTGACAGTTAATAGCCCTGCAGGTTCTTTTGAAGATACATTTATGTTTTTTTATCCAGATGAATTCCTGCATCCGATTCACCAGATTGCACAGGTGCTTTCTATGGACGTGCCTTAGCGCACAAAAATTGCAGCACAAGGGCAGGGAGGAGCTGGAAGAGCTGCTGAAATGGTGGCAGCTTGGTTTACACCAATTCCCTCACCAATTTAAAGTGTACATTCGTATGTGTAACTTCAGTAACATGTTTCTTAATTTTGTGCTGTGTTTCTGTCGGTGCATTCAGTCCTGCTCATCTCAGGTGGATTATAGCTGAAACCCTCCTGCTCTCTCCAAGTGCCTTGGGAAGAGTTAGCCTAACTGCTGTCTCCTTGGCCTTTTTTTCAGGCCCCTAAAAGTTTATTAGGGAAATAGTGGGGTGGGGGAGGAGGGGAATGAACCAAAAAACTTGGTTAAAAACAAGCACAGCAGCAGATGACGGCAAGGCTGGTTGCTGGCTGCGTGCTCCAGTGCTACAAGGCAAAGACGCTGCTGCTGAGGTGACTGGTCTAAGCTCCGTTGACAAACAAAGGGTTAACAATGCATGGATTTCAAGGGGCTCTATTTAGTTTCCTTTGGTTTGTTTTTTTTGTTGTTGTTTTTTTTTCCTTTTTTTTTTGTTGTTGTTGTTTTTTTTGTTTAATTTCTGTGTTCTGGCCACACCCAGGAGAACCGTCTGCTTTTGATTTCTCCCTTTACGGTTACATGGTAAATTTTCTTTCTCATTCTTCAGAGATGGAAACGTTCGAATACTATATATATACATCTATTATTTTTTTTCACTGCTCATCATGTTGCTTGTTATTTATTGCAGAGTCTGAGGCCAGACTAAAAGGGTGGCAGTTACTCGGTCTCTTCAGGCCCTTTGCATAAACTATTGGGTAAAAAGGGGTTAGTCCGGCACTGCAAATTACTCACCTGTCCTAAAAATGTTTGCTGGGGTTATTTAGTGTTTGCTGGGTACACTGAGGCTTGAAATTATTTTGTGCTTGGGAGAAGTTCCTGGCAGTTACTGGTGTAGAGGAATTCTTGAAAATTTCAGCCTTGTTATCATAACAGCATTATTAAACCCAAGCTATTTGTATAATCTAAATTTTGGAAACAGTAAGTCTTTCTCTTTTTTTTACTTTTTACCCACCATTGTATCTTCCCTTCCTCTGGCTCCACACTTACTACTACAGAGCAAACCAGTACCTGCTAGAAAGCTAAGCCAGTTAATATTGGACATCTGCCACCTCTTTTTTTTTTTTTTTTCTTTTTTTTTCAAGGGCAAGACAACCTTGGGCAGGAAGATTGAGAATTGTTTGTTGTGTATATATTTAGGTACAAATTAATCCCTATTCTTTACAGGTCATCTGTGATAAGGAATTAAAAATATATGTATGTGCTCTTTTTTTCTCTCCCATATCAAAAGTATGTATATATAATTGCTAGTTTTTAAGCTTAGAAATAACAAAATGTCAAGCGTGGCTCACCTCTTTTTCCTCATGAAAATGTGAATGTCTAAGAGATGCATTAAGACAACAAACCAAGGGGGCACAAATACTAACTGCCATAGTCAACTATGTAAAGCATTAATTCAGCATTCATATTAAATGGTTCTCAACAAAGAGGGTTGCACAAGCTAAGGACTGATCTGTCAGTAAAACAAAAATTGTGGGTAATTAGTTCTGTTGTTCAGAATCAGATTAATTCTAATTCAGATTTTTAATTATTTTTGTATAGTCTGCATGTGGATTGTACTCTGCCTTGAGTTAGCTTATTAAAAATACTGAAAATTCCTGTTCAGTTTAAAGATACTTAATGATAATATGGTTTTTAAAATCCCATACAGGCTTCGCTAATTGCAAACAAATGTGAATTAAAATAGCCTTAGTTTGGTTCTAGCCTGCACAGATTAATGTTTGAAAAATTACCTTCCCTCTGCTCTCCAGCTTTCCATTCACATCACCACCGAAGACATAAATTTCATTCGGTCTCCACAGGCTTGTCTAGAACAAACAGAAATTTTAATGTAAAAAGAGAAGAGGGAAATAGAGATTCGTGTTGCAGTCTTTACCTCCCCCCCCTCCCCCAGCCTTTTAAAGATGCTTTTTCCCCATTATATAGAACCAGAGGGAAAGGTGTTGCTCTGTTTCTCAGTCTTGCCTTTCTCCGTAGGGGTTCTTTGAAGCAGACACCATACCCTACCCCTTCAGCGGCAGCTTCGCTATTACAACCCCTGCACCCCCCCAGCTTCCCTGCAACATATTTGAGAGTTATATGCAGTTGGGCTGTTTTATTAGCCCCTGTCTCTTGTAGCTCCAATTCTTATTTAGTTAAATAGAAAACTATTATGCCTTTCTGAAAAAGGCATAAGTTTGTTATTTATATAGCTTTTTATTTATAGCTGGAGAAACAAAATTATCTGAAGCTTTATATTATTAGGTTGCAGCCCAAAGGAGCACTCTCGTTGATCTCAACATTGTAATACTTGGCTAAGTTCTTTTATTATTGCTGTTCAGGGGAAGAAAAGTGAAAAAAACAACCCTGCATTTTACAGATGTGTAACAGTTTTGTGCTGGAAACCTAGCTGTGGATGATAAAGGCCAGCATGTGCAAATGGCTTGGGCTTCTTAAGATTAGTATTGTAAAGACCTTTAAAAAGCACTTGAAGAATGATGGCTTGCTTGTGTCTTGTTGCTAGCTGTGCTTAGAAATCCAGATGCTGTTTTTCTGGGGGGAGGGGATATCCAATCCGTACATTCTGACCCTGAGCTGCATGGAGGGGGCGGTGAGGCTGGCATGCCCTTTCCCTGACGAGGCATAGCTCTAGATCACTCACATCACCTCTCTCTCCAGTTAATATTGGGAGTTTCCATTACATCAAATGCAAGCTTTGTTCTTCCAGCTCCTGAGGGTATTGGAGCCAGCAGAGATCACTCTCTGTATGCTAAACCAGTATTTACTTTTGTACCAAGCCACAAGAGCCAGTTACTCATGTTTTTAAGATACCCTAAAAGCAGAATGCAACAAAGTTTGTTGTTTGGCCCTGCTCTCCCTAATGGCATGAAGAATATCTCATCACAGTTGTCTGCAGTAAGATACCATTTGTTACTAGTTAGAATCCTAATTCACTTAGTCACTCTGGCTCTGTTTTAGTGTCAGCGCATTCATCTCCATGGAAGGAAGCATGATCTCTTTACCCTGCCCTGTTTTGTGACTGCATGAGTTGGCAGCAGCATGAACATGTAGGATAGGCATGTTGCATGTGCCTCCATGGATGTGGCAAACCTAGATTTGTCTAACTAAAGAGACATTTTTAGTCCTTGAGCCTTGGCGGTTGCTCCAAGCAAGGCACGTAAATTTTTCTCAAACTTAATGGCATAGCTAGATGGAGATCTGTTGCTGTCCACAGCACAGAGGTTGCCATCTCAGAACAAAGCCAAGTAAGATAGGAAGTAGGGCAGGAGGAGGTAGCAGTGGGTCAGCAGTGTGAGACAAAACCTGCCTTTACCAATAAATCTGTATTTAGGGGTTTAGATTTACACTCCAACACAGTACTCTTAGGAAAATTTGGAATCTAGAATATATGATACTCTAAATCTTCACGTTGGGTAATGTTGATTTGATGGTGCCACCTAGGAGCCCTGCTTACTTTCAGGGCCCCATGCATCATTATTAGGGAAGTTACAGGCCTAGGAGTAGACAAGAGCTGTGCCCCGAAGAGCTTACAAGGGATGCTTTACACACAGCCCTTCCTCTCCACAGTTTTCTAAGGTAGGTAATTATTATTGTCTCCATTTTACAGGTGGGAAAAGCAAGGTTGAGTGCTTGATTTGCCCAAAGCTTCGCAGAATTCCCAGTGCCAGGCATGAACTCAGATTGCTGCTCACCCTCATAGCAGTTCCTCAAGAGAACGAAGTGCTACTCAGTGTCCATGTCCTGTGCTGTGTCTCAAGTGGGCGGGGGATCCTGCAAAGCATGTGTGTTAATTAGCAGAGGGGAGAGAAGCCCCTCTTGGGCTTCACCAGCTTGCCTATGTTGGAGCAAGGTTCAGTGTTTTTAAGCAAACAAAACAAAGCAAAAAATTGTCTCGAGTAACTTTGTACTTCTTTTTTGGTCTGGCCTCAATTGCTTTTATGTTTTCTTTTTTTTTTTTTAATTAATTATTCTTATTATTATGATTACAGTTCCTTTATTTTATCAAATTTAATTTCTTTCATTTATAAAACATGCATGAACCAACAATGTGACTCTAGGAGGTTATTGCTGAGTTGTGCTGATGTTGATTTCATACTGTGATATTTTTTCTCTATTTACCTAGAGATCAGTATTTCAATATATAACGATGTGCATGTTTTCCCCCCTTCTCCCGCTGCATGCAGGGATTCGGGTTCGTAACTTTCGAGAATAGTGCTGATGCAGACAGGGCCAGGGAGAAATTACACGGCACCGTGGTAGAGGGCCGTAAAATCGAGGTGCATGTCTTCAGTAATTCAATTTCTTCTTTATATTTATTCTTTTGATTTCTTTTTGTGTCTTGCCTCACTTATTTCACATTTGGATCGCAGTCTTGTGTGTGCGTGTGTGTTCGTGTCTGTGTCCTTCACCTCCCTGCACTGAAATGTATACAAGTTTACACCCTTTACAGAATATTTTTATTGTTGTTTTAGGTATTTTTTTTTTCTTTCCTTTCTTCTTTTATTAAGTTGTTGGTTTTTTTTTTCCCACCCACTCCAAATTTTTGCCCTTCTGCTGTCTTGATTTTTCCTTTGCTTCAGTTTGCAAGGCTCCGATTTCCTGTTACCAGGCCTGAACAAAACTAACTGAAAGAGTACTGTCCGACTTCTAACTCTGTGTCCAAAAAAGAGAGCAGGGGGCCAGCCACTATCTTCTCTTTCCTCTGAGGCCAGTTCTCCTCCATGCAAGTGTGAGATGATGCCCATGGTGGGAGGGGAGGGGAGACATGGGGCAGAAGCCCCGCATGGGCTGTGCTGTACACACTCTTAGTATCTTGGCCTGCCTGCAGTCAAGAGTTGGCTTGGTGAAAGCTGATCCTTAAAACTTCTAGCTCTCACCGCAGGGGAGTGAAGAGTTAATGTTGACTGGCCAGCGTGGCCATATATTGGGCATGCCTGGTGTTGACCCGTTTGGTGTTCCACTGTGTTGAAGGCTAACTGGCATCTTCCCTCTCTCCCTCTTTCTTTAAAAAAAAAAAAAAAAGTGCAAATATGAAAACAAAAGCCGCCGTTTTTGAGTAAGATGTCTGCATATTTTGCTTTTTTTTTGTTTTGTTTTTTTTTTATTTCCCTTTTCGATGGTTTAGCGTTTAGGGCCCTTCACTTGACTCACTCTTTCCATGGTAACTATACACAATGCTGGCGATGGTACGAGTTGGCGGTAAGTGAAACAAAAGCACTAGAGAAGAAGCTTTTTTTTTTTTAATTTTTCTTAAAATTACAAAAAACCAAAATTAAATAAGAAAGAAAAAATCCATCTGCCATCTCACATTAACACTACGAAATGTGATTTGACTTGTTGTCCCCACCCACCTCCTTCCCCTTCTCCCCCTTTTATTTTCAATGCTGTTGAGTAATGCCGCCTGGACTTTGGATGCACATATCGTTTTGTAGCAGTCTGAGCTGTTTGATTACTGACTTCATGGTGATTTCCCCTTGCACATCTTACTCAGAGTTACTGAACTCCAGTTTGGCTGGTTTTTATTAATGCACCCATTTCCTCTTCTCTATCTCCTACCCCTTCTTTTCTGCTGCTCTTTCTTTCTGAGACCTGTTTGTAGCTGTTACTGTTTGTTTTTTCTCTTTTTCTTTCTTACTCTCCCTCCTTCCCCTGTTTATTTCTTTACTTGGTTAAATGCAGCTGTTGGTCTCTTGCTGACTGGTGGTTTCTGATCGGTTCTGGCAATTTTTCCTTTAAGTGCTTGTGTTGCACTTTGCTGTAGCAGCTGATTTCAGGCACTCGCTCCATCTAATGACTGTCTGTGAGACCCTATCTCCTTCCTCCTCTCCTCCCCACCCTCTGAATCAATTGTGGTTGTTTTTTTTTTTCTTTCTTTTATCTGTGTGTGTTTAACTGCATGCTCTCAGTCTCATCATTGTTGTTTCCCATTCTTTCTTTTTAAATGTATAATGTTTCAATTGTTTTGGGGCTGAAACAAGAGTAAAATGTAGCTCCAGACTCCCCGCCCTGTGTACACTCACCATCCATAAGTCTCAAGGGGCCCGAGGCAGCTTTTATTTTTATATAATTTTTTTCTTATTGGCCCTGGCCTTAATACTCACTTGGCCTCGGTTTTGATAGATTATTAATGTTGTATAAAGACTTCACCCTCCTTGCAAGAACTTTGAGGCTGTCTGACATGGGGCTGCAGTAACTTGGCTTCCAAACAGGTCCATCTTTTCTTTATCAGCACCATCTCTGTGGTAACACCCCACTTGCTTGAGCAATCAAACTGCTTGGAACTACGCAGAGCTCTGTAAAGAGGGTGGAGGGCACAATAAAACAAAAAAAAATAAAAATAGCCGCCCAGGTCTACTGCTATGTGTTTCTTCTTTTTGTGCTGTGAGATTTGTGACAACGAAAAAATAATCTGGAATAAGATTTGAAAATTATGAGGAGAAAATCAGTGAACATAGACCGTCCAGATTCTTGGTGGCATTCCAGAAATCTCCTCAAGCCTTGGGAGTTCAAATCTACAACTGACAGACTCCAGGCTACGTTTTTTCTACGTAAAAGGTATGCTTGCCTGTGACCTGCTGGGCCCCAGTCTCTGTGGTGAGCTTGAGGAACAAGTCAGCTTGTGCATCACCTGGACCAGTTCCCCTACCATGGGCTGCAGAAGTTACCACTGCCTCTTGAGCAGAACCTGGAGAAAACTTCCAAAATTTTGCCCTTTTGATCCATGAGCTGAAAATAAGCACATGCCAAGGGGTGACAGGGCGGTGGAGAATCTGCACTTTACTCTTATTGGCCTTTTGTATAATGCATAATTTTGAATTGCCACATTTAGCTGTAACTTTTATAATTAAATGGCAACTGTTAAAAGTAATTTAAAGATTGCATTCTTTTAAAATTAGTAGTTTAATTTTTTTTTTTTGCTCAGAGAATTATAATGTGTATGTGTGTTGCCTGAGAGTTTTCCGCTGTTTTCCCTAACGTCCTATGCTTCCTTCCCTCTCCTCCCCCTCCCCCTTCTTACTTCTAGGTTAACAATGCCACTGCACGAGTGATGACCAATAAGAAGATGGTCACACCTTACGCAAATGGTAAGAGAGACTGTTTGTACTAATGATGAGCTGAAAGGTTTGAAGAAAGGCAAAAGGGAAAAGTCATCACCTCCAATCAGGACCAAAAAAAAAAAATCCCCAAAGAAACCAACAAAACCCCACAAACCCTAATTTGTAGCATTATTCCTTAGTATAACCCTGAAGCATTTATGGAGGAATACCATTTACAGATGGAGATGTGGGGACAGAGAAGAGTAGTGACATGCCCAACGTGGCCAAGCTGGGTAAAGAAGCCAAGGATTGATGGGTTGCTTGCCACTGCTGCAAGCTGATGCTGCATAGTGGGATGTGCAGCACTCCTGAAT
This sequence comes from Coracias cyanogaster, assembly GCA_033124195.1. Classification (NCBI taxonomy): domain Eukaryota; kingdom Metazoa; phylum Chordata; class Aves; order Coraciiformes; family Coraciidae; genus Coracias; species Coracias cyanogaster. Next base: position 55,276 of record JAVSBS010027013.1, on the reverse strand, counting down.
CTCGTTGCCATCACATAGGTACCTGAATATGAATGTAGAAGCATAGCTTAAGGTACATAATTGGATATATCTCGGTTTAAGTTCTAAGTGTAAAAGTACAGCTGTGCCCTAGCAGCCAGGAAAACAGGCATTGCACTGCTTGTTTGCTCGCTTTTCGTTTCGGGCTTTGCCTGTGTTCAGTCATTTTCCAGTGGACCCAAATAGAGAAAGACCCCAGTTGTGTGGGCAATGAAGACTCCTGTTTCATTGGGATATCTCGGAGGTTCTGTCTGTGCAGTACTTCTTTATTGCATAGGCATATATAGCATAAAAAGTCATTCTTCTCCCAGCAGGCCTGAATGCTGCTTTAATAGAGATTTTGAATCTGAGTCATTGTCCTGAAATGGGCAGAGAAGTTCTTTTTGGTCTGAAAATGTTCCCAAACAGCTTCAACAAGGCAGGAAGCTATAGGTAGTTGCTAGCGTGAAAATCCATTTTGATTACAACATAAAGCTCAGAAGTCAGAAGATACAAATTTTATTTGTGGCTCTGCTACTGACTTGTGCATGGCTCTTGGCAAATAAATCTTACCTTGGTTACAGAACTGGGAAAACAGGGCCAGGCAGGAAGGTTGGGATTCTGAGTCTTGGTGTCTGAAAGGAATTTTGTAACAAAAGATTTTGTAACAAAAGGCAACACAGCCATATGATACTGTCCTGGAAACAGGGGCAGAAAATGTGTATGTCTGTTTGGGAACAAAACTTGGCTTACTTGTCAAACTCTGGTAACAGGCAGCAATATTTTGCTTTTGCGGCCAGCAGTTAAAGACAGCTTTAAAGCTATGCAAACGTATTTAGTATTAGGCCAGGTTTAAGGCATACTGATGAATGGTCCTTGACTGTAAATTTAAGGGTTGTTCCCCCTCTTCTCATTGCCACTGCTTGAGTATTTTGCCATCAAGGTGAGCAGTGCAGCAGCAGCATGCCCAGTCTTGCCGAGCGAGCGTGCATTGCATCTCTCGATGATACCCTGTCGGCAGATGAAGGGGTGGTGTTGATGAGCTGCAGTTCACAAAGTGGTTCATAGGGTTTCTAGGCTAGTTGGAGGTGTTAAGTGCGGTAAGTGCACAAGGACTCCAAGGCAGAGGAAGGGTATGGCTTTATTTAAATAAAAATACCTGTGTGATTGCGAGCTGAACAGCAGAGAACTTTCCTGAAAAAATGTTTTGTGGAAGCCAGCCCAGATCGTGTTGTCAGCTTTACACCTCTTCTCTCCCTCAATAGAAAAGTTGGGGGGAGAACAGATAGGTTTCTAGATCTGACTGGAAATGTGTTCCTCATACCCCAGTGATGACTTCCTTAAGCGCTATTCGCTTGTAGGTTTTATGTTGATGATTTGCAGTTCTTGCCAGTTATCCAGATGATATTAAAATCAATTCTCTGGGAAGGCTTTTGCCTGAAAAACAGCATAAAGACGACAGGAAATGCTAGAATAACAGAGAGGATAAAATGTGAGATGAATAGACTGAATTGCTTTTCTGCATCATAGTCATGTAACTCAGTTAGTGAGAAAATTCAGCCACTGCTGCTTTTTAGCAGATCTCCAGCAAATAAGACAGAAGGGTGTTTTGAGAATTTAAGGCTATAAATTGACTTGCCTGCGATGACAGTCTAGGCCTGGGCTGGTGGCTTTAGAGAGGTTTTGGATCTGCAGTGTTCCTGGTGAAAGCAGGGAGCAGCTGGAGGAGCTGCCAGCAAGGTTCACGCAGGGAACGCAGGGTCGCAAGGTGCTCCTGGCGAATATGCATATAAGGTAGTTGGCATTCCCTCAGCGGGCGCCTTTGCCATGCTGCAGATCAGCTGATGTTTTGCTGTTCCCTCCAGTACAGTGACCTGTGCCTAGAACTTGACATTAGAAAAAGGCAGTTGGCCTCCATCTACACCAAGGGGGATTGAGGCAAAGCAAAAATTGGAAAGAGCTGTGCATGTGAAGCTGGGGCGCATGCAAGGGACCATTTCCCCTACCCACGCTGCCCGCTCCTTCTCTTGGTGTAGATTTTGGCATTCACTGCAGTCTTTGTTGTTTCAGGTTGGAAGTTGAGTCCTGTGGTTGGAGCGGTGTACGGCCCTGAGTTATATGCAGGTAGAGCTTAAGTAGACACTTCCACTTCTGCCATTTAACTGCAGTGGTGTTTGTTTATGTTCTCAATCTGCTGTTTCTTTATAACCTTTTTACTTTTTCTTTTTTATTCTTTTTAAAATTAAATTAGCGTCCAGCTTTCAAGCAGATGTCTCGCTGGGCAATGACGCCGCAGTGCCCCTGTCAGGAAGGGGGGGTATTAACACTTACATTCCTTTAATCAGTAAGTAGCCCACATTGGTCCCTGTATTGTTACTGTGCTTGAGTTAACAACAATCTGTTACCCTTCTTCTCTCCAGTCTGTATAATATATACTTGAAAGGATGGGTCTCACTGGGAATGAGTTTACCTTGAGCCAAAGTGTACTGTACAGTTCCTGTAATTCGTTCATCTGCAGTGTTTCTGTACTGGTGAATGGGTCTCTCTGAGTGGTGAGGAGACTGCAGAACAAGGTGGGGGTATGTGTGAGGAATAGGCTATTCCCTTGCCCCTCTCCCCGTTCTGAAACCAAATGGATAAATCCCTAAAGTACATATTATACAAGCTGCTAAACGGCGAGTCTGCAGGGCCCCAAGTGGCATGCACCTGGACGCGCGTTGGGTTGTGTTTGTGCTCTGGGACTCCTTCCCTCTCGGTATCTGTTTATTACGTGTTTGCAGATGCCTCCGAGGTTTTACATCATTTCATCATGAGCCAGTTTACTCCAGAGTAAAGTGTAATAAAGCAGGCGTTGCTATACATAGAGCCGGTTATTGGTCATGCTTGTTAAATGAAGGTGGGCTCTCAGTAAGCTGGCACTTTATGGGAAAATTGTGCTGCTATTATATGGGATATCTTGTCTTTCAGGCTTTAAAATGAACATGCAGAGGATTGGGTGGCAAAGAGTGGGAGGGGAAAGGAGGGAAGAGACTGATGTAAGTTGGTTGATTTTAAGGGTCTCTTGACAAATTATTGTAAAGAGCCTCTGCAGTTTTGGAAGAGCCGCCTGCTATATTGATAGTAACTCTCTGCGCTTCTCAGACTCTAACTAGACTGCATGGCGGTGTCAGAAGGTGGGGGGGATTTGTACCCTGTTTGTGGTGGGTGAGGCATGCCGAAGCATTAACCTCTTGCATGCCAAACCTCTGCAACCCCTCTTCCCCCAAAGGCCATGGTGTAGCAGGAAGTATGTATGGGATGCTTGCTGGGTTATAAGCATGCCCCTCTGCAGGATTGATGCAAAACGTCCCACTGCTGTAGAGCTATGGTGTCACTTTGTTTGAAGCAGATAGTTGTTCTCTGTGTAGGAGCTTGGATCGTTTTCACCCTCCACCTTGTCTGTCTTTACAGTTCCAGGCTTCCCCTATCCAACTGCAGCCACCACAGCAGCCGCGTTTCGGGGAGCCCATCTGAGGGGCCGAGGAAGGACAGTGTATGGGGCAGTCCGGGCAGTACCTCCCACAGCCATCCCTGCCTACCCAGGGTAAGCACTGGTCATGAGAGCAGAGTGCTCTGCACAACCATGTCAAATAGCTAATTGGTTAACCAAAAAAATAACTAAAATTGTCTGGATGGTGAGAGTCAGGGTATTGCTAGTGCCAGAGCATCCTGCACATGGTGGCATCCAGTGGGGGCAAATCTAAATTTTACTGTGTTGAGTTCTTGGCTGAAACAATTTTCAGTACTTGCAGCAGCTTAAAGTGCTGACGGATTCCTTCTCGTAATTTCTCAATTTGTCTGTGTGGTATTCGTCATCCATTGACCCAATATGTTACAGTGCTGCTGAGACGGATACAAAGAGAGAAGGTCTAAAATTTTGGAAAAGGTTCTACTCTTTGCACTCCATTTGCGTTTTCATATCCAGGAATGAGGAATATTATCCATTACCTTCATGCCTCACCATCTGACAGAAGGACACAGAAGAGCCAGTTACCCACAATGGATTTGCTTTCTTTGTTGGAGACGGTTTAAAAAGGTTTAAAACAAAGATTAATCAAGTCCATTAATTTAAAGCTGGGAGTGTTTGGGATGTAAGGAGAATGAAAGTGCAGCATTCTTCTAACTGTTGTGTGAAGCAATGGTGAATGTGCGGCCTTAGCATTCTTTGCCCTGTGACTTTTCACTAGTAATGCAGTGGAACAGACATTGTTACAAAACAGTATTCTGCTGCTTAAAAGCACAGAAGAGACCTAGGTTTGTTAAGTGAGTTTTGGTTTGGGTTTTTAAGTGTGATGAATGACACAAATCAGCAAGTCCCTTTAAACTTTTTTTGTTTCTGATTTTGAGGATGCTTTATTCATATTGCCCGTTTCTGGAATTTTATTTGCCGCATTTTCCAGGCAACATTTTCAGAAAGAATAGGAGTAGGAATGAATCCTCCAACATCGAGAAGTGGACTGACTCTTTTTTCCTTTAGACTAGCCCCAAAAAGGAAGAAAAGAAGTAATAAATCTTTTTTTAAAAAGGGAGGTGGAATCCACACACATCAGCGCAAGGAGCTGGCCTGATACGTGGTGGATAAGTTTGCAGTAACTTCTGTAGCGGACTAAGTAGTGAGAGCTACTGTTGCCCTTTCTTTTTAGAGTCCAGTCTGATATTTAAAGTAGAGCTCAAGGAAGCAAGCTGCACTGGTCATGTATCTGTCTAGCTTTGCTCTCTGGCAAATCTGGCAATGTTTGTATTTAATTCACCTGAAGACTTTAAATGAAACCTCTTATCTGAACTCATTGGCCCTCCAAACAGAGTGTTTCTTCTGGGTTTTCAGATCCACCTCTTTTTGCCACCACTCCTAGTTTGTCTTCTATATCCTCTAACCATAGCCTCTGACCTGCAACTTGTCCGTCTGTTCTAAAAATGACCCAGTCCGGTTTTATTAGGAAGTGCTCTACAGTGAAACAGAAGCAAAGCTGAGCTAAGTGCTGCCGTCCAGCAGAACATTAAATACTTACACTGGGCGGGGGGCGATGTGCTCTTCATCCCTGGGAGTAACAGCTGGAGTGGTGCACAGGGAGACTCTAGGCTTGTCTTTGATGTAAATCCAGCCTGAGTCCCGTATAAGTTTTATTTCCATTTGGAATATGGTCCAGGCTCCAACGATTATCCCTTCCAAATACTGCCCCATGACTGTATTTACTTACATTATGTTGAGTTTGACCCTGCTGACCGACTTCATGTCTTCATGGACAGCGTGCTATCCAGTAAACATGTGCAGGGCAGCAGTAAGCAAGGCTGACTCACAAATGGCCCAGAACTGTCCGTAGTCCCAAGCACTGCAATACAATTAACTAAATCTGTTGTTTATTGTCATCTTAGTCTGAATCTCTACAGGAAATTTTGAGGGAATTTGGTACCTCATGGAATAATACAAAATGTGCTGTTTGATTCCATGTTGCAGTAACCTGCAGCCACTGCTCCATGTGGGCACTGGCGGCCTCCACGCAGTCAGGGGCAGGCACATACTCCTGACACCTTACCCTGCATCAGTTGCTTTCTTCCTGACCAGTGGAAAGATAACACCATAAGATCAGTCACGACACATGAGTGATCCAAGACACAGGGAGTAATATGGAAGAGGACAGTAGAGTAAGCTGTGGGTTAACTCAAACCTGGTAGAAGGAATTGGTTTTCGCAAACCTCAGTGATGTTTAAGTTTTAAGTTACAAAACCTAATGGTATCGCTGCATTTGAGAGCTTAGCAGAATTTTAAAAATATAGAATGTGCGTTAACAAAAGCTTGTTGGAATTGCCATACTGGATCAGACCTGAAGGCCATTCAGGTTAGAGTAAGTTTTCACAGTGTCTAGTGCTAGATAGTTGAGAGGAAGGTGCAAGAAATCATATATTTCTTAATGGTTTTAACATGTATTTCAAGAACTCAAACTACAGTTTACTAATGCATATATGGATTGTACATGCTTGTGTATGAACGTGGACATTTATCCAGGGAAGGCTGTTCATACTTCAGAAAGCAATTGCTCAGACCATTGGAGAGGATGTTAGATAGTCACCTGAGCCTGACCTCAGAATACAAATGCAACCTTCAATTTATAACTGAGGCAGCATTCAGTAGAAGTAAGGAGACATTATAACCTCTGATATATAGCATGAGTAAAACCTGTACTGGAATATTGCCCTGATTTGTAGCAGCCCTGCTTTCTAAACAACAATGCCGACAAATTACACTTCAGACCAAAAGCTGTAAGAATTAAGTCCATCCGAAAAAGACTTCCCTACTCCATAACTCTCAAAACTGAATAAGCTTGGTAAATTTTGTTTCTCAAACTGTACATTAGACATTGAGTGGCTCATGGTCATTGAGTTCCTATATAAAGAGTAGGCTTGCCACAGTAAAGAAGAATTTAGTCTAGGAGTGTAAATATATAGAGGACTCACTGACTTGAAACCAGAAGTCGATAAAGGTCAGACTAGATATAAGGCAGTAGGGAGCTTTGGGGGTTTGCAGTGGTTTTTTTGGTTCCTTTTACAACACGTTCAACTGTTGGTAGACCTAAGTGGTATGATGGCTGCTTTACAAAACCAGCATATTTCTGTTTTCTTGTGGATGTGTTTTAGCTCAGCTGTTGGGCTTTTTGCAGGTGCCACTGAGATTTACTGGGCTGCTTCATGCTTCTGGTCAGTCTACGTTACCAGAATGTGCTCTGTGGTTCTCAACTGAAGGAATTCTCTCGGATTTTCCTAGCATCAAGAATCACAAATATGGATATTCTAGCATATAAATAAACCTTGCTAAATTTCAGCCCTGGCAGTCAGTATCAGTCAGGTCCTAACTGAAGGAGAGATGAAAGGTGCATGTGTGCTTGGTTGTTGGTAAGCCTTACTCTTACCTGCTGTTAGCGTTGTTGCAGTTTTCTCTGGAGAGCTGCTTCTAGCATCCCTTGCTGACAGGATTCTAAGTTACGGGAATAGTGGCCTGATCCAATGTGGTAATGCTTATATTCATCCAACTGATTGTGTTCGGAATAACTGTTAAAACTGCTAACATGTTCATAAACCAACAGTCACTTCCTCTGTCATGCGTTTGCCTTTCCTGCAGGAGCAGGTGGAGTATCACTGCTAAAACACTCCTGGTCCTAGATAGAGAGCCCTGCAATGTAAGTCACTGCCCCAGGAGCCAAATTCTTTGCTATGTGGTTGTAAAAATTTAGCTTCAACAAACACAATCTTACGGCCTGCTTCTCCCTGCTGAAGTGGCTCCCCTTTTCCTCTAACAAGGGTCTCTATCTTCATATCTGTTCCCAGTGCGCTTGGAGACCATAGAAACTTTGTCCATTGGGAACGGCCTGTACTTTTCCTGGGGAAGACAGCGAGACTAAATATTCAAACAGTAGCTAACACTGCAGCAGATTTTTTTTTATTTTATTTTTTTTTTAAATTTTACTTTTTAGTAATAGCATGCAGAATTCTGACCAGATTTGCTGGGCTTTTTTTGTATGTGCGTGCCTTACAATAAGAGGGTGTCTGAGGGTGGCAGGCTCTTGGCAGCATTTCACGTTCCATCTGATGAGTAAAAAATGGTAATAAAAAGAAAAGCTAGTGTTCCATACCTTCTTTTTCCTTAATGCTACTGGTAGGTCATGCATATCAGATCCATGAGCATCACAGATGGCGGGGCTAATGCTTTTTAAAGCCTTAAGCGAGTTTGTTTGGAGCTATTCAAAGGACAGAGCAGGAGGAAATTCCTTAGTATGAAGCACATGCTGAACTCGAACGGGTGGGGGGCATCCCCTCTCTTCCTTCCTCATCCTTCCCCAACCCCTGTCCCCAGAGAGAGCTGCGTAGTCTTACGTTAGCAAATGCTCTTTTAAGAGTGGCTCTTTGGGAACCCCAGGCTCTGATTTAATTTTCTTGCTTGAAGTTCTGAGAGAAGGAAAACGATGGCTTAAAGCAGAAAAAGCACCATCCCATGAAAACCCTTCCAGTTGCTCCTCTCTGCTACAGAATGGGTCATTACTACTAGGGACTCCCACTGCACCTTTCAATTCTTGGACCAGTCACCTAACCTTTTTAGCTCATTATCTCTGCTTGTGAAAGCAATGCATTGTGGGTATTTTTGGTTTTTTCTTTTTAATTACATTTCTCTGTGTTTACTTTGATCAGAATTGATTGACTTGTTTTCCTGAGGTGTTGCATCAGTTCTTTAAGATGCCAAATAATAATACTTTGCATGCTTGTGTGATCAGCCAAATCTTATCGCATGTCTAATGTGCAGGGTAAAAGCAGGTGATGTATGGATGTCAGAAACAAAGTCATGCAGCCCTGTGAAGCCCAAAATACGTAATCATATGCAACTCTCTGAAACGTGCTTCTGACATAGGTGACCCGAGCCCCTGTGGGATGCCTTCTGAGGGGCTCCTCGATTTCACAAGCCCATCTCATGAAGCCGATGTTTCCATGTGTTTAGGGGGTAACTAAAATCATTCCAGGAGAATAACCAGAGTGGATTATTCTAAACCCTTGCTTCTCTTCTTCAGGACATCAGACCTTTTTGAGTCTATTTTTATTGTACAAGATGGTGGTTCCCCTTCCTCTCTCCTTCACATACTGTCTTCCACTCTGCCCGCCCCTTCCCCCTTTGCATGCCATGGAAGATGACTTGGAGCTGTCTAAACGTGCGTGCGCACACACATTCTCTCGCTGATTTGCTCCTGCCGAAAGCCCAGGTTGTGGATTCATACATCACCTGCCTGTGTAAAACGCATGTGCATGCTGCCGTCCTCAATAACCGGAATGTGTTTTCTGTTCTTTTGTTTTTTTGTTTTTTTGTTTTTTTGTTTTGTTTTTGTGTGGATTTTCTGCAGTGTGGTTTACCAGGACGGATTTTACGGTGCTGACCTCTATGTAAGTACACACACCGGAGCCTTCTCGTCCCCAACCCCTGACAAGCCAGCCTTTTTTTTTTTTTTCTTTTTCTTTTTTTCGTTTGGTTTGTTGGTTTGGTTTGGTTTTTTAAAATATAATTTGCTTTAATTTTCTTCTTCCTTGTGGATATATATATTTATATATTTAGGAATGCAAGCATGCTTCTCTGTCACTGTGCTTGCCCCTGGGTGCAAGACCTAAGCCTTTGGGTTTCCTGATCATTGCCAGGGTCAGTTTACTGGGTGTCCTGTCCCCCACGTGCACACTGCTACTAATCAGCCTGAGAGATGATTAGCAAATTAAAATTTCTCTCAACACTTCCCTCATTTACATAATTTGGATATAAAAATAACAGGACTGGTTTAGCCTCAGACCTTCCTTTTCCTTTTCCCCCTCTGCCCTCCCCTTTCTCTCTCCTCCTGGGGCCCTTTCAGGTTTGATTTGTGCAGCCCACACTAACTGAGCGAGCTGTATGTTTAAAAATGTTCATGTGCCACTGGGATGTGGAGATTATCCCTTTGGGGAAGACACTGGGACTGATTAAAAATGGAGACCGAGATGCTAGAGTGAAAACTGACATCTCATTTTGCTGGTAGAAATGGTACCTTAATAGGCTAGATTCTCTTGCCTCTTTGGGGAATTGTAAAGTACAAATATGTGGAGATGTTCGGTTAGAAAAGTCAGCAGCCTCCTTCTGTCTGGGAATTAGCTTTGATACCACGGGAGAATTTGTCCTATCATTTTTTTTGTCCTATCCAGCCAGTTTGTACTGCAAATCTCCAGGGCATCTGTGTATACATAGGTGGGTCGTGGATGGACGGACTGGCCAGTGAGAAAAGCAGTTTCCTCTCCAATGGAGAGCTGTTGCAGAGCAGCTATGGTAGGAATATGCCTTTCAAAGCCACAATGTTCAGGTCCACTGCTGCCATTGCAACTTGTGGCCTGCCTAGCCCTAGCAGAGTTCCCGTCTGTGGTATTGTGGGTAACAGCTCTTTGGAGCTTGGGAAGTTGTGTTTTGAGTAGTGGCACAGTTGTAAGCATGGATTTCACATCCCTGCTCCTTTGAAGGTGCTACTCCTGACATTTATAAAGAGGACCCTGGAGTTAGACTCAAAAGAATGGATGGAATTAGCTTTTGGATTTTGTTGGCTTGTATGGAGGGTCAGGTCTTGTAAAGGCGCTTTTCCCAATGCAGTTAAAGCAGTTGGAAGATGTGCTGTCTGAGCACAGAGATATTGGGTGCACTTCTTCATTTATACATACACTATCATGTGCGCAGTCCTTTAAAAATTGATCTGCTGCCTAGTCAAGTGTTCCTTTATAAAACTGTGTCAAGGACTCCGGAGGGTTCTGGGTTTTTCCTCCTCACTCCTCAAACACCAGCTTTACAGATGACTGAGTTTGCTACAGCAAGTAAGCCAGCAAATGAGCAATGCTTAGTGCCTCTTCCTACAGAATAACGCATGTAAGAGGCTGTCATGTTGAAAGGGAGAACTGGCCAGGGTTACTCCTTATTTCTTTTGAGAAAGCTCCTTCAGAGCTTCCATTGCAGGTGAGGAGCAGAGGCTTATTTAATGTATGTTAAGGACAGACACTTCAGTAAGGAAGAATTCCCTTAACCACTCAGTGCTGCAGTGCAGTAGCATCACAGAACACAAAACCAAGCCTGCAAATCAGGTTAAGAACCATTAGGTGGGCTTCTGACAACTTTGCTGTTGGTGGCTCTGGATTTCACTGTCAGAAAGCAGGACGATAGTAGAGCAGACTCATCAGGGTAGATGGTGGTGCTTTTTCCTGTATTATTGATGCCCAGAGTCCTCTGGAGCTCAGGAAAAGGTTATCATAATCCAAGCATGAAGTCACCCTTCTGAGCAATTTGCTTGGTGGAGGTGGAATGATGACAGTGTCCGTGTGCCCCACCGATGTGTCGTGCTTTTCACTGCAGTGCTTCCATCCGTTTGGTTGCTGTGAAAGGCTTGTCCAGATTGTGGAAGGGGTGGCAGAGGGTACTTCAGTTAGGAGCGAGGGGAAAGTTAAATTGAGGTTCCCTTGGGTCTTCGGAGTCCATGGTGTCATCAAGGAAGGGGTGGAAAAGAGCTGAGCTGTCAGGGAGTGGTTAGTGGTAAGCAAGATGAAGGGGAAGAGTCCCAAGTTTGGGCTGCTTTTACTGCATACGTGTTATGCACAGATTTCTCATTTTCCTCCTCCTCCTCTTCCTCACTCCTTTTTTCTTTCCTGGGGCAACCATCCTGCTAGCCATTTCTTCTGTGAAGGCAGCATTCCATCTCTTGTTGGATGCGTCCTACTCTGGCAAGACACCTGAATTCATAAAACAACCTGCCCCAGGATGCAGAGGGCTTCATTTTGGATCATAAGAAAGGTTATCTTTCTTCTACAATGGGGTCAATCTGGGTGGCGGGGGGGAAACCCAAACAAACCCACTTGTGTGAAGACCGCTCCTGCCTGTGAAAAGCGTGCTTGCATCCAGTGGAAAGAAAAGGCTGGTGAGCCCCGCTGCGGGCTGTTTGTATGATTGTTTCTTTCCACAGCTGTGTTTTTTTGAACTGCTCTTCCTGTGTTCTGTTATAGAATAGTCTTACAGGAACCAATCATTAGCGCTAAAATACCTCAGGTAGGAGTGCCAGTGTGACCTGCCAACCAATCAGATTGTGGATTGCAGTGGAAAAAACTGAATTATACTAACCATTCCAGCACCACATTAGAGATGGGAACAGAGGCTTTTTTAGGGCAGTGCAGACTCACGTGTGATCCAAGCCCCCGCTGTAGCAGGGCGGCATGTGTCCAGATTTCACACCGAGTGGCATTTCGTTTAAAAAAAAAAAAAAGTAAATTCAATGGAAGAGTTAACAAGGTCATGCTTGTCCCATTACCATGTAGAAGCACCTGCTGCAATGGACACCGTTGTCCTGTCACCTCTTTTAATTCATTCATGCTCATTCCTGGTGCACATATGCCACCCTTCTAATATAGAAATACTGGAAATGGTTCAGCCCTTTCTGCTTCTTAACTTCTGTTATAGGGCAGTTTGAGGGTGGAGAAGACAACTTTGAGATACAGCAAATAAAAGATCCTAAAATTGGGCTCTCTGCCTAAAGCTGGCAGGTGATCAAATGTATCTGACTGGTACCATGAGTTACACATTTCTCCAGGGGTGTGGGAATGCTTGTGTCTTAGCAGCATAAAGGCTCTTTGGAGCCAGGAGGACCAGCAACACAGTTTGTGCATCTAAGGCATCAAGGGAAAAAGAAAAGGGAGGCTTATACCATAGGATAGATACACTGGCATAGTAAGTTGTAGTTTAGGATTTCCTCGTGTTCTCATTCGATTGATCACCTAATATGGACCCGAAGAGTGGAAAAGAAGATGGACTTATTCTGAGCTGAACTGTATAGTCTTAAACTGCTCATTTATATACATTAACATGCTCAGTCGTTGGAAGGCTGCATTAGTTGGCATTGCAGCTTCCTGTATATGTTGTTTTGCCATGTTTGTGTTATTTCAGAGAATATGTGACAATATTGAAAAAGCTATCATCTAACATTAAAGAAGGAATTTTAAAAAATAATAATCTTGCTTTGTTGATGAGCCAAGGATGGTAACATCACAGAAGAGTAATTTTAAATTTTGGGCTTTTTTGACTACCTGGGCAAATACATTTGTTTGACAGTTGAGATCTCTAGGCTCAAGGGCTACACATTCACATGGGCAAAGGGGTTAAACACAGCTCCAGCAACCCTGGTCGGATATTCAGAGAAAGAGAACTTGAATTAAGATAAGCAACATTGAGGGTTGTGTTCATCTCTCTCACATGCTCTCAAGACAATCTGAAACACTTTACCAGAAAGGACCAATCTTGATTTAGACAGTCCTTTGGTTGTTACTGCCTAGTCAAATGCATAAACCTTTTCCTTAGTTCCCTTGTTTCCTTGTCAACGTAGTGTTTAAATTGTCCCTTTGATAGAATCATCTCTGACTTAATATCTCTGCAAAAAGCTCAGCCATGCTGATTTCTTTGGAGATGAGGCTAAAGATTTTAAAAACTGAACCTAGGTGGGTAAACCTGTCCCTGTGGAATTGCTTCATTTAAATATATGGAGTGGGAGTTGGCATGACTGTCCTGGGTTTCAGGGAATATGCCACTCTGGTGTTGTCTTTTGCAGTCTGGCTGTGGCTCTGGAGGAGTGTGGTGCAGCAAGGGCCTTTTTAGAAAATTATTATTTCTTTTATTGAGAAACCATTTGTTCATGTTTGTTGAAGATGCTTTACTCTGTTATAGTTTATATTTACTAGGGTACCCAAAGTGGGTGGCATCAGAAGTCACTAGGGGTGGTAGGATCGTGTAGCTGAGGTTACAGATGAGCTCTGCACACCAGTTAAAGCTGTGTGTGAGCAGGAGTAGCAGGAGAAAGTAACTGGTGCATTGGACAAGATGAGCAGGGCTTTAAACACATTGGTGGAATTATAGGTGGAGCCTGGGTTATGGAGAACAGGAGCATCAGCTGGGTAAGGCAACTGGCACAGTGTCTCCTTTGCTCTGTACTGGTCCCAGAGCTTGGTGAAAGCATTTACGAAGTAATGAGTAATAATCACAGCTTTCCTGCTCTTTCCTTCACCCTGTTTTAGTGTATTTGGACCTGCTGGTCATGCTAAATGCATCCCCGTGTCAGAGATCCCCCAGCTGTCCACACTCATTGCTCCTATGACAGGAACGTACCATGGCCATTATAATCCCCATTTTTGGTTTTATTTGAAGTACACACGAGTAGAATTTGCAGACCGCTTTGAACAGAGCAGGTCTGCCCGTGTGTGTGTACCTCTATCTTGTGACTTCCTCTTTTTTTTTTTTTTTTTTAAATTAACAATAGCTTCAATTTTGCATCAGTGCATGGTTAAAAAGCAATACACATGTCAGCTATTTCTTAACTTCATTTCTCCAATGAATTATTTCTCCTGTTTTTTTTGTTTGTTGTGCAGTTGACTGAAGAAATGTTAACATCCCGCTCTAAATCTCTCAGTGGAGTCTCTGTTCCCTTCTCTGATATAACAGATGGGTTATTGCTTGTTATAATTATTAACATTGTGGTGTGGGACAGGGCTAGGGTGGGAGCCATTTCGGGGGGCGAGGGCGGGAGGCTGCGGGAGTCGTTAAGGTTGGAATGTTAACTCCAGTGGTGACTGACTGTTTCCGTAATAGCAGGTTGTTGTGGCTGCACGCTCTAGTACTTGAGGCTGTGTACTTCACTGAGCTTGTGGTAGAGCCTAGGGCGAACTGCTGTCCCAAGAGAATGCTGGGATGGATAGAACTAGCCAATATGAGTCTGAACGTGGTGACTTTGCTGGTTGTTCTAGCTCCAGATGTCAGCATGCTTAGTTTTTAATTTTGATTAATAAATGTTACGCCATTCCCCCTCCCACACCTGATTCCAACCCTTCTTTTCTTTTCTTCTATTTTTTTTTGTTTTGTTTTGGTTTTGTTTTGTTTTCCTTTATGAGAGACATGAGTTAAAAGAAAATTACATGATAACTCTTTTTGGTTTCAAACTGCATCTTGCTGTCATGTTCAGAGTGTGTGCCAGGCACATTTGAAATGGCTCCTGATCTGAAATGTGGCTGGCAACTGTGGGACACAGTGGGAATTTGGGTGCGCACTGGAGCCAGCTGCTCTGCAGAGGACAGCACCAGGTGAAAATGCCAGGTACACCATGCCCAGGTGACAGACCCATCAGGAGTTCAGGAAGCTCGTAAACTTAAGGGAACACCACAGTGACATTGGTATAAAGTTTTGAAATTTGTAAGTTGGGGAGCTCGATGAAGATTTGATTTTAAGGCTGCACCTTGTTCCTCTCATTTCCGTCATGTTTTGGAGGTGAGAGTAATGGTGAGACAATGCTAGTGTGCCAAAACCAAGGTGAACCTCCCCAAACTATCAATGCAAAATGCAGGGATTGAAACGGCTAGGTGAAATTAAAAGGGCTGAACTGTAACATGACATCTCTTTCAGGCAACGTGGTGATGTTTCAGAGGTGTAGGTTTGTGTTGCTATTTCTTCTGTTAAATACAAGTTTGAAAAGGCTGTAAGTCCCTCTCTTCCAGAGTAAGAAAGGGTCCCCAGCCATGTTTTGGACAGCATGTTAGCCGTCATGGGGCTAAGTCCCCACAAAAGCAACCAAAATTAATTTAAATTCATTACTTCTAATTTAAAAGGGCTGCCCAGCCCAGAACTGAGCACTGCTGAGCAAACACACAGTGCTGTGGCAGGGCTGGCCTTGCAGCCCCTAGTTACACATATGCAGAAGATCTATAGGGAAGAAAGGGTAGAGGTATGTTGAGTTGATTCTGGAGGTGAAGAGCATAAGTCTGCCTTCTGGTCCTTCAAACTCTGAAATGTCAATTGGAAGGAAAAAAAAAGCCAGAAGCAATCTGGAATTTTCTAATGTTATTTATGGCTCATTGTGTTCCTAGCAAATCAAAGCCATGGTTCACTTACCATTGCCCCCCCACTTCTCCCCCATGAATTTAACAAAAGCGTGTTTAGAAGTATACGGTAAAGGAAGATCTAACATGGGCTTCAGAGCCCCCCTGGCTGCCTGCCATGCAGCCTTTGCCCCTGGTCTGAAGGGTGCTGGCCTCCAGCCTTCGTTACTGCCGGGAGTGCAGAGCCGCCTGTCTGAGCCAGGTCTTTGCCCCACAAGCTCCTTGTGGGAGTTCCAGGAGGAGACTCACAGGTCTTCTCTGGGTCAGGATTCACATTTTGCCAACCCAGCCTAAGTATGTTTTTAGTAACTACCTCTTAACCAGGGTAAGCATTTTAAAGACCTTTGCTACAAGTGTGTAGCATGGGCAGAAATGCAGCAGCCAGACTCTTCTGGCATCATTTCCCCCAACCTGTTTCCTTCTTACATGGAGGGAGGGGAGAACGATCTGGTTAGTATCAATGTCATTTTGCTTGTTGCTCTGAGACCACTAGGGATTGTCTTCTCTGACCATCTTTTCCTGATTGCTTTTTGACTTCTCAGGCTATTGACACTTTTACGCATCTGGATCAAACAAAATTCTAGCCTTTTGGGTTTCCCAGGCTTAAAAAAAGAGATAGAGGAGAAAAAAGCAGGAATTTCTCTGATGGTCCCCTTTCTAAAATACACACTTCACAGAAAGTGCCCACCTCAGCATAAGAGGAAGGGGACCTAAAAATTACATTGCATGCAAGATTTTGGCTCTTCCTCCTTTTCGGTTCCTCCATGCCAAATTGTATTTCCTCCAGGGATATAACCATGCTCAGGCTTGCTTTAGTTTATTCCTTCTGCTAAAACCGGGTAATGGAAGTGTCTCCCTGGTCCTTCTGAGGAAAGGAATATACATGAGTTATGGACGATGCTTGCGATAGACGTGACATGGGAGCTGATGCAGTTTGAAACACTTCCTCTCCTTGTGATGTGTGTGACTTTTTTTTTTTAAATTTTATTTTTAATGCTCTGCGTGGGTGGACAGGTATCTGTAAAGTCAGTTCTCTTCTCTCCTGCAGGGTGGATACGCAGCCTACAGATATGCACAGCCTGCTACTGCAACAGCAGCCACAGCCGCTGCAGCTGCTGCAGCAGCTTACAGCGATGGGTACGTAAGGGGCAGGTTTCCATGGGGGCTAGCTTGCTGTGCTCAGGGATTCAAGGAGCATTGATCCATTACAGTACCTTTTTTTTTTTCCCCCAATTTTGTCATCTTACTTGCACTCGCACGCGCACACATGCATGCACAACCCAGTGTGAAAGACTTTGAACGCACAGTTTGTCTCTCTGCTCCCGGGCAACATTGCCCTCCGGTGTGTGTGAGCTGGCACAAATCCTGGACTCTTCCCTATCCGTGTGATCCTCTGTACAAAGGAGGCAGTGTGGTTACGGCCTTAGAGTCAAAAGGCCTGGCTTGCCTTGCCAGCTGCCTGCTCTGTGACTCTGGGCAGGCTGGGTAATCACTGGGTGTGTGTCTCTTCCCATCCACAAAGTAAAAATTACTCAGCTCATACACTACTCATACTCATACATAAAGCACTAGGGTGCTTTAACATGCAGCTCTGCGTAGATAAAAAGGATTATCATCAGAGTGCTTGCCTTAAGATTTTTTTTTTTTTTTAATCCCCTGTGCAGTGAGGCCATGTTTTAATCCTAGTGCATGTGAGACCTTTAAAGTTTATACTCCCTCCTCATTCTGGAGAATCCCTCACTGCTTTCCATTTAGCAGCTGTTACTGTGCCAGTAGCACTAGCACCAGCAGTCAGTCCCCTCCCAAATTGCTTTGCGCAAGGTAAGGGATGCACTAGCTGACATTTCAAAGGTGCTGACATCTTTCCCACAGGTCAAGCTCATGACTTCTGCCACATTGCTCTTTGCAGACTGTTCTCTCGCCCATCCCATGTGATGCATGGCAGCAGGCTCATCGGTTCTCTTCAAAGAGGGACTGCCTGCGTGCATGTGTGTACCTGTATGCGTACTTGTGTAGAAGGGCATGCTGCTTCTTCCATTGCCTGTGGTCAGACAGCTGTTTCTCTGCCCCTCTGAAGTGACATTTATTTGTTTCTCTCTCTTTTTCTATATCTTTTCTCCCTCTCTTCAGTTATGGCAGGGTGTACACAGCAGATCCTTACCATGCCCTTGCCCCTGCCGCTAGCTACGGAGTTGGCGCTGTGGTAAGTGGGATATCCTTTCTTGTGCTGTTTCTCACTTCCAGCATGGAGAACTGCTGTTCGTTGGGTGTCAGGTAGTGAAACCTCACCCAGAAAAACTTTTTGTTGAGGGTGGAGGTCCTTAGCTGCAGTGCTGCATTCCCAGTTGTTCTACGTATGCATGTTTGTGTGTGTGCACTAGGAAAGGAGCCAGGTTGTAGGAGACCAGTTATGACTTGATCTTGCACATCACCTACTACAAAGGAGATGGTAGAAGAATGACCAGAAATACTAGGAGCCAGAACATTGTTGGTGAATCAGTAGAACTGTATCAAGGTCATAACGTTGAGCAAAAAGCAGCAATAGTTAGAAGAGTGAGACACCTTATGCCATTTTCATTAAGTTTAAAGGCCAGTGCTGCATGTTGAGAAATCAGTTCTAGGAAGCAAGGGAATAAGTTGTTCTCGTGACATCTTGCAGCAGTTCTGCGCCACTTGGTTCCCTCTTCCACTTGTGGAAGGATGCGGTGTCCTGCCTGCCAGCAGTAGTTATGCAAGGGCAGGAATGAGGTAAGCTGGCATCGGAGGGGAGTGGAGCAGCTTGCTGAAAACACATGCTTGCCCATCTGCTAGCCAGCGCAGTATCTGTGTTGTTGCAAAGGCTGGAATACAAACGTGCTCAGAGAAGACACCTAAATATAGATATCTGCAGTATAGCACCTCTGTTTGAGCCTCAGCTCATCATGTGGATTCTCCTTTAGGGTCAATGAAGGAAAAGCAGGTACTTCTAGGATGCTAGCTCATCATGTCTATTTTAAACCTTTACCTTGAGGTGAAGAGCATCCTAGAAGTCCTGATCTATGCTATCTATAGAGATAGCTTAGACAACTGGTTCGGAGATGAGAACTCATGAGTCCCCTCTCTGATGCTGAACTCCCTTCAATGGAGACTTGCTGAACTTCACCTCCAGCCGGCTGGCCATGAGCATGTCCTCCTGAGCCATGTCTTTGGTTTTGCAGGCAAGGTTCTCCTCTCTGGCTTCTTAGAGGTGCTGATG
This sequence comes from Coracias cyanogaster, assembly GCA_033124195.1. Classification (NCBI taxonomy): domain Eukaryota; kingdom Metazoa; phylum Chordata; class Aves; order Coraciiformes; family Coraciidae; genus Coracias; species Coracias cyanogaster. The sequence goes on along the minus strand of JAVSBS010027013.1, from coordinate 36,570 downwards.
GTGGCAGGTCAGTGCCAGGACATGTGCATTAGTCCTTCTGAGAGCATTCAGGGGCTGTCCTGAGAATTTCTTCACAGTCTTCTTCCTAACCACCTTTTCTTCTTTTATTTAATTTCTACAGGCGAGTTTATACCGAGGTGGCTACAGCCGGTTTGCCCCCTACTGAAGTGACGTGAGCCCCCTGCAAGTGGGACAGCCCCCCCAGTTCATGAGGCCTGGCTATTGCAATATTTACTAGTAGAGGAACTCTATAGCAAGACAAGGAGGAAAAACAAAACAAAAAAAAAAAAACAAAAGAGAAAATACTTTTTTATACCTCACTATGTTCTTTGAATATGTATTTTTTTTTTCCTTTAAATTTCTGCCTTTAATTCTTTTGTTCCAAAGATTGTGCTTTTTTTTTGTTGGGGTTTTTTTTGTTGTTTTTGTTTTGGGGTTTTTTTTTTAACTGTGGTAAAAATAATGCATTTCCGTGTCTGTATGTTGGTGCATAGCTTATCCTACCAAGCACGGAAAAGGTGATTAGTGATAAGGAAAGCAACTGATGTCATGCAATTAATCAGGAACATGCAGACAGAGTTACTTCCCTGGGTCTGGTGCTCGGTGCCTGAGAGACAGGAGGACATGAGGGAGAAGTCTCTACCTGCCGTGTTCTGGTCTGCGGAAGGAAGCACTCTTTGGCTGTGGCTGGGACCTAAATGCTGGTGGGAAATAGTCATTTACATTTGGAAACGGGGGAAATGCAAAGACCTTCCTCGTTTTTATCACCATCTGACACGCACAGGTTTGGGACAGTTTCAGCAGTGTCAGGATTTTAAACTTTGCAAGAGAAGATTTCCTCAACCTGCCCAAAGACTTTGGCTGTTATCTGCTGTACAGGGGATGAGACTTTGAAAGGATTTTTTGATGAGGATGATCTTTCCCACACAACTTATTCTAGCTGATTGTTGTCCATTGCTGGTGGCTGTAATTATCTTAGTTTTCCTTCTTCCTTTTCAAGATCCTTCTCCCTTGCTGTCCCCTTCCTCCCATAATCTCCTCGAGGAGTGGCAGATGCAATGCAGCATCAACACAGAGTACCTCTCCTGCAGACAGCAAGCAGTTAAACTTGTGGAGGTGAAGCGCATGCAGCCTTGCAGAGGAAGAAGGCTAGCAGAAGAAACGTGGTGCATCTGTGCCGTGCTCGGGTGCTCTGAGGTCCAGCGTGCAAGGTCTCTCCTCCTGTTCATCCTGAGCTGCTTAGGTGCTTCTGCAAGTAATGTCTTTCAAATAACATGAGTGAGGAAAAACAAGTCATGTATAAGCTGTTTGAGGCAAGGGGCAAGCTTGTGGGTTTGTGTGGGGGAAGAGGGTCTTTTATATCTAAACATGATCCTGAAGTAGTTTTGTGTCTGTCAGGAGTTTAAGGGGAGGCAGAAGCAGTCTGCGCAAGCTCTGAATTCATAGGAACTTCCCACCGCAAGATATTTCAGGCCTCTGCATAGTTGCATTGGAGCTCCAGGATGTGTTTTGCCCAGCTTCTCATAGAAAGTTGTACACCTGCTCTGCTGAGTCCATATAGACACTACATATTAGAAGATTTGGAAGCAGGGACACTATTTAGGAGAGGACTCCATGACTCCAAGGCCGTCTCCCTTCTGCTCTCACGTACAGTGGTTTCACTGTGTTTCAAAGTCAGCCTTTTTAGATGGCTTTGTGAGCTGTGCTGTGAAAGGGAGCTGCTGCTCTCCAGACCTCCCTGCTCAGCTGCAGGCTCCTAGAGTGCACCCAGTAACCCCAGTGATGAGAAGCAGTCTCTAACCACATGGTAGAGAAATGCGGGAGCACAGTTTTATTAGGCTGCCTCTGCTCCCTTGAGTGGTACTGGCATGAGCTCACCAGAAGGGCTGCTTGGAGTGTGGGTTTGTTGATGGAGCCTCTCCAACTCCTCTTGTACTCCTGCTTCTCCATCCACCACTGATACTGGAATAGGAAACCTCCTGCATTTAACACTAAGCGATATCAAGAAGCAGAGCTCCAGGGGAGGTGTTCTGGCCCAGCCACGCACAACCATGCTTTTTTGCTCTTCCCCAGGGATACATGTAACCTCTCCATGTGCAGCAGAGAGGAGGCACCTCAAATGGGAAGAATGGGGAAGCCATTTGTTAAGCTAGAGACCCTGAAGCTATTGATTCTCTGGAGGAATAGCTAGATAAAGGGGACACCAAACTGCTAGCCTGTTGGCCGCTTTTTTTTCTTCCTGGTTTTATTGTTGGTTTTTAACTTTTTTTTCCCAAGCCAAAGTTTGGTTTGTTGCTGTTATGACAATTTTTTTTGTTGTTTGTATATAATATTTTAGTTAGCTTGAAGGGAAGGGGGGGAAGGGGTGTTGGGGCTTTCACAATATCTAGGAAGTGAGGGGGCTCGAGGTGTTTGGGGGTTTTTACTGCCTGAGTTGGGGTAGAGGAGGGAGGACTTCTGGTAGAAATAGTCATGCTCAAGGGGAGCCATTTCCACCACAGGGCAGCCAGGAGACTTCTGGAGCTGAGATGCAGCAAAAGCCTCTACTGGCTACTGTTCTACCTACCTGTGGGCAAAGGGGCTGAGTGAGGCCATCCCTCCCCTTGCCCACAGGCCGTCCCTCATGCAGCAGATCTTCAGTCTGCAATCCAGAGGAGCACAGCTTGCAGAGCCTAGCAGGGGCAGCTGCTCACCCCTCTACCCCTTTCCTACATTTCAGTTCAGCTGGTTCTGACTGCAGCTCCTGAAAAGCTGGGTTCTCCCTCCCCGAGTGCCCTCCCCTGCCCTGGCAGTGCCACCTGCAGTCTCCCCCTGCCACTTGGCCTCTGGGAGTAGGGAGGCCAGCCCCATTTCTGCCCCCGAGCAGAGTCTATGCACGGCAGCTTCAGCCCGCTGGAGTGTGTTAAGAGTGTGAGGGGTTTAGCGCAGAAGCGCCCAACCTTTGCAGGGCCACGGTCCTCTTCTGTATGATCTCCAGTAACACCTGCTTTAGACCATCCAGCCTGATCCTCACGTTTCCAAGCCCAGCCTGCTCCAGTTGCTCCCTGCCAGGCTCCTCTGGTGCATTAACCAGCCCATCTCTCCTCAACTGTAGTTAATGTGGTAGAACCCCATGGAGGCAGCTTGCTGGTAGCCTGGCTTGCTGCCCTCAGCAGTGAGCTGCAGAAGGCAGGCAGAGACATTTGCATGGCTGGGGACCAGAGGTAGCTCACTGGTTATGTGTTGCACTGGTTACAGCTCTTAAGACCACCAGACCTCCCAAAAATTTGCTGCACGCCAGGTTTTGCAGCGAAGTTTCTCAAGTGAGTCTTGTGCCTTGGGAGGAAAGCTCTTCAGCCTTTCTTCTCTCTTGGCAAACAGCAGCTCTGGTTTCACTCAGGTGTGTTATGAGCTGGCTGGAGATGAATTCAGAGTAGCCAAGCTATGGTTGTATCTGTATTCTGAAGAAGTAAGGACAAAGCCTATATCTCCCTATGCAAAATGAATTACACTTAATGAATTAAACTGGGCCCGGGCTTATTTGACTGATGGCAGCTAGTGCTTGTCCCCAAGATGTTTCTGCAGTCACAGGTCCCTCACAAAGCAGGGCTTGGCTTTCCAAGGAAAACCACACAGGCAGCCTGGCAAACAGCTTGCTATTTGTCATCTTCTAGTCTGGTGACATCTGAGATTCCTCTTGATGTAAAGATGTTTCTTTGAGTGTTGCTGTTTCATACTGTCTTGTGATAGGTCTGGCCAGCACATGATATTACACTAGAAAGATCTTGGATTGGAGTTGATTTATTTCCATGTGCTGATCTGTCTTTCCTTGTGAGTACAGTTGTGCTGGTACAAAGATGACTTCTACTGGTATAGCATATTCTCTACTGGGAATAAGTTATATTGACGCCCAGCACGTTAAACAAACTATTGCCACAGTCCCAGTGCTCGGGAGGCTGCGCTGTTGTGGGCGGGTTGGCTTTTCTAAGGAAAGCCATGATGGGACCTGGAGACAACAGGGAGCTCAGTATGAGCCTGCTATAGCCAGCTTTTCCCAGGTTAAGCAGTTAGGTGGATCCTGTGTCATGAATCCAGATAGATAAAGCCATGTTTTAAAATAGCTGTGGCTTGGCTGTTTCAGTGCCCGAGAGAGAGCAGACTTGCCCAGCAAGAAGGAGCACTAGCTCAGGAGTCTGAGACCTATTTTGGACAGGGCTCTGTCAGTGATCCTCAAGGGTCATCGCGGAGCAGTCATGTCACTACTCTAGACTTCACATCCCCATCCCTTAAGTGGAGTGAAAGTTTACCCCCTGTTCTCACCCGTTTTGTGTTCTGTGGCTGTGAAGTGCACAGCAAAAGCTGAGGAGGGTTGTCTGAATAGCTGGCTCTAGTCCTAGTTGTGAAACGGTTAATGAAACCATTACTTTGCCCAAAAAGAGACACTGGCTGCTGGGGTTTCAATTCCAGCACGCAGAGCTTCGGCAGCGGGAATACAAAGCAGAGCCTCCTAGTTCCTGCCCATGTTTTTTCCCAACCTGTCCCTATCTGTATCTTCCCATCCTGGCCCCAAAGACAGAGGCAAGTGGAGAACAGGTTTGGGGAGCACTTAGGAATTCAATAAAGGGAAACCCAAACAACAGCTCTGGGGAGCACTTTTGCAGAGTAGCTCCGAAGGGAAAGCACGTGGGCAGCGTGGTGGGCGGCCTGCTGCCTGTGACCTTCCAGCCTGGCGGGTCTCGGGAATGCTGTCCTTGGTGCGGAGGGGTGATTTTTAAAGTGTGTTACCTGTTTGCACTGTGTTAAAATAGGGGGGGTGGGGGGGGGGAACCTAGTGAACAAGATGAACATCCAATGTAAACTTGTGTTTTTATTTTGTCATGCTCTTGGAAAATGTCAAACATTTTGTAGTATACACCAGTGAGACTTGATTCTTTGTTGCATAAAACACTATTTTTGGTGATGTTACTGTCTGAAAAGCCCCTTCCCTCCACCCCTACCTTACTGATTGCCCTCTCTGCCCTCCAACCCCGGTAAACTTCTACAATGAAAACTCCAGTCAGCAAGGCAAGCAGGAGTCTGATAGCCAGAGTGTGAAATGGGGCCCTTTTCAAGCAGGTTCTGGGGTTTCTCCCCAGTAGACTTTGCTCTAGCTACCGTCCCTCTGCAGTACGTGCATTGATGGCAGCCTAGATGGGATTTGGGATGTCCACGTCCTGTCCCCATTGCCACTGCTAAGCCTGGAAGGCAGCTCCTTGCCAGTGGCTGAAAGCACTGCCAGTGGTTGTCCTCTCTGGGTAGCAGGCTGCAGCTGGTCCAGGCTTGTGCAGGAGACAAGCTGCCCACGCTGCCTCCCAGCTCATGGTAGAGCAAGAACACATCAGCCAAAAATCTTGCCTGATTTCACCAGGAGGTTGCTGGTGTCTAAAGCCGTCCACCTGAATATTCATTTGGCTGGCAATCAGCAAAATGTTGGTTAATCTTAGAAATGGTTTTTCTTTTTTTATTTTGTTGTTGTCGTTCTGAAGTGGGTCAATAAATCTCTTGCCAGATTCCCAGTTCCCTGCTGGTGGAGGGGCTTGTTGCTTCTCCAAGGACTGAATTCCCTACAGAAATCAGGCCTCCCACATTAGTAGTGTCGGTTTTGGTCATGTTTTTCTATTTTCTTCTGTTCACAGTATTTTGTGTGTGCGCGCGTGTTGTAGTTTTGGCAGCTTGATTTGGCTGCATTATCAAGTGACGAAATAATCCTCTTTTACCCCAGGGGATATGATTTGGTTTTGGATTTTTTTCTTTTATCTTTTTTTTTTAAATATGATAAATCCTGCTTGTAAATAGCTGGAGCTAAAACCTGGGGCTGATAGCAAGTGAGAACCAGGGCTGTAGAGCGATACGGAGCTGGTGGAGTATTTTACTGACCTCACAGGCTGATCTACTTGAGACTTGGAGATTTTCAGTGCAAGGCTGAGATGCCGCAGCACCTCCAATGGCAGCGACGGACTTTGCCCCTTCACGCGGTCTCCCCAGCACCTCCCATTGCCAGGTACCGCCAGGGAATAGGATGTGTCCCGAGTGGGATGTGTTTCCTTCCCCTGGATCATTTCCTAGGATGCCCGAGCCGCTTGCCCAGGGTCCCATTTCCCTGCTGACTCTGGAGAAGCAGTATCTGCATCCCAGGGCGTTGTGACAGCCTCTAACTTCCCGCCCTCCCTCGTTAAGTATCATATTGTATAGTAGCTTTCAGACCATACAGTATTCATTGGGTTATTCCTATTATTATCAAGTAGCTGGAATTGTGAAGGTCGGAGTAGTTAGATCTTTAGCTTTTTTCCTTTTTTTTGTATTACTATCCATGTGTATAAATTATTGATCATGTTGCTGGCTTTTATAAACTCTAAGCAAGGGGGGAAACCCTTCCTAACCCTTTGCAAATGGTAATGAAGCACTGTTTTTAAATAAAAGAGAGAAACACCAGTCTGCTGGCTCCCATGTGTTCTGTTTTTCAGTGCATCCGGATGAATTTCGCTGGTGCATCTCCCTGGCTGGTAAAATGCAAAGAAGGGAGACTGGTTTGAAGAATGAGCTGGGAGATAGGATCTCCTGAAGAGTGATAAAGGGCGAAGCCTTGGCAAGTAGTGCTGGCGAAATCCCAGTGTTCGTCCACTGAGCTCTCTGTAGCCCCGTGCCTCTCCCTGACATTCCTTCCCGTTGCTGTTCATTGGCAGAAAGGGGCCATTTGTTTGGTTGTTGATAAGGAGCCTTTTCTTTTTCCCCTCCAAGCCTAATCTATGTTTGAACCTGTTAATGTGGGAGGAGAGACAACCATTTCAAATGACGGTATCAGCATTTTCTTTACTGCCTGTGTAGCAAACCTCCCGCTGTCTGTGTTAGCACAGGTTTAATAGTTAACAGACACAACTGGAAGCCGGTGTTCCTGTGCTCGGCATAAATTTCCTCTGGGAGTTTGGACACGTCTTTTAATCACTGCTCCTGTTGTCCTGCCTATAAAAGGAGTATTGCTGCAGACAAGCAGAAATTCATTCATATTCTACGAAGCGCTTCGAGATGCTCAAGTGAAGGATGTCATGCAAATATATATCCATATAATCAGATGCCTTTTCCGCTGAAATGATCCTAAAAATAACAAATAATAAATCCCTGTGGCCAATTTGCAAGTAATTATGGAAACTTATAACTGAGTGAAATGATACAGCAAAATATGCCTGGTACAGCTGAGGCCAACACAGGATTTTATTGCTATTGGAAATGCAAGGTACCAGGAACAAAAGTGGTGGCATAAGGTATGTCCCTGGGTGGTAGGATTGTCAGTAATGATGCAGGAAGGTGCACGAGCTCCCTAGGCATTCCTTCCCAGTATTTACCAAGGACCTGCGTTCCTGTCAGATGATCCTCGTTTCATTCTAACAATAACTCAAGAGGATGTTCAACAGTGACTGCTAAAATTAGATGCCTGGAAATCAGGGCTCAATAATTGTTGTGGAAGGGCTGGTTAAGGGATTCTGCATCGGTGAGACTGGGAGAGGTCTTGAAATGAAGCTCTGCTGCGCTGGGAGAAAGGTAATGCAGAGACATACTTCAGAAGTGGAGCCAAGGTGCTCTTGGTCTTCCAGCCTACCTTCACTTCAAGGCAAAGCCATAAAATGGCTGATCCTGGAATTCAGTAAGAAGTCATTAAAAGCTGTAATATTACTGCCTTGCTCAACATGGCTTTATCACAAGTAGAGCTTGTCAAAAGAAGCAGATGCAGATTCTTTGGACTGCAAGTTAGCAAAGGAAACAAACACTGCTGATTTTTAATAAATCCCCTTTCTATAAGCTGTAAATAATTAAATAATAGATAAATTGAGTCACAGCTGATCACAAGCCACAGTGCTCATTTCAGCGTGTGTAGGTAGTATCCACTGACAGAGTACTGCTGTCATGTGTCAAGAAGTAGCTTAGAAGAGGGTTTGGTAACAACCTGGATGTGGGCTCCAGGCCATGGGGCTTGGTGCCAAGCCTGAGGTCCGCCAACATGGTTGCTGAGGAAGAACCTCTGGGCCATGTGGCTGTTTGGCAGCTGCGTGGCAGGGATTTAGTCAATAAGTGGTAACATTTAGTGGAAAACATTTGGATCTTTTTGAAATGATTCATGAATACAAACTGAATTTGCAGAAGAGCTCAAGGGTGAGGTTAGCGTGGCTGCTGTGGCTGTGTCTTAGTTTGGCACTAACAAGCTGCATCAGGAGATTTGAGCCTGAATGCCCAGGACGAAACCCTGATCCCTGTGCCAGTGGCAAAGCTGACCTGTTCTTGGGATTTTGCTGCTGGCCTGATAGTGACTACACGGGCTGAGGGATGGTGGCCCAAGCATCCCTCTGACAGGAAAGCTTGGCAGCTGGTGTGAGAGGGAGAGTTATTTGCATTCCTTTCCGTCTTTATACAGAAAACTACTAAGTCATAGAATAATTCGGCTTGGAAGAGACCTGTGGAGGTCACCTAGTTCTGTGTCTTGCTCAAAGGTCAGTCAAGTTCATCTAACTAGTGTCTTCAGCATGCGCTTGGAGGTGAAACGCATTCTGGGGTGCCAATAGCTTGATCACGTTTTGGGAGGCAGGAGGTGACCCGTGGCCGCCTCTGCTTGCCTGCAGCTCTGTTCACTCCCTTGCACAGGCCAGGGTTGATTGTCACTTGCAGCTGTTTCACCTTCGTGTGGAGAAGAAAAACCACAATGCTCTTCACTTTGTTTCAGACAAGATGTATTTTTTGTGGTTGCTCTCAGTTTGCTTGAAGCATGATCATTTCTGGCATCACGTCTGGCACTGGCTCCTGTGGCTCCAGATGAGCTGCGAGTGGTTCAGTGAAGAGCTTCCAGCGTGGCTTGAGGCTGGAGCTGGGGCAGGGGGAGAGGGCAAACAGGGAAACAACTGCAAGAGCTCATCTGTTTATTTGTCAAGAAGAAGGACAATTAATTGCTTTCTAGAAGTACCTTTGCAAGGAACAAAGAACTGACTTTCCTAGGGCTTCCCTACCAATCAGTGTTGTGTCACACTCTGGCCCTTGGGAGGTGAGGCCGGACAGCCCCAGCCTTACCTGTGGGTTAAGGGACTCGCTGCAGTTAGTTTTCTGAAGCATTTCTAAATGTCAAATCCTAATTCAGGAGCTTCCAGTGACTTATGCTGGCCAGCCCTGTTGCTAACTTCACTGGGGGTGAACCATCTGTGTCTTGGGTGCTCTCTGTTCACCCTGGGCTCATACTGACCCTTCAGCAACAGCCCAAACCTGTAACCCTTGGGTGCTGCTCCTCTTCCCTTTGCTGGCTGATGGAGACAGCCCCACAGACCAAGTCCTCATCCACGGGGCCAGCCTAGACATGCTGCAACCAGCATGACCTTATGTCTTCTCCTGCAGTAGAGGTGAAGGCTCCTGGCTTGTCTGAGCCCTATGATTGGGGAAGCAAAGAGGGCACTGGAGCTGGAACCAGAGGGAAGAGACAGTCTTCTCCTGCAGGTGTCTGAAGGTGGAGCAGGGACCGTTTGGCTCCTAAGGTGCAGTGGCTACCAGCCCATGACCAGGCTCTAGGTATCAGCTTTCTCACTTGGAGAAGCCTTGCCGTGTTTGGCTCCTTTCCCATGCAACGCGCTGATGCCGGGAGCCGCTGCCTGTGCTGGGAAGGGGATGCGCAGAGCCGGCACCGGGAGCAGCTGTCCCAGTTTGCGGAAACTTTCTTGCCTTTTTAAGGGCATGCTGAGTGCCGTGCTCTAACTTTAGTACAAAGGTATGGTTGACTTGGCTTCTTTTATTAATGGATGGGTATAAATATATCTGCTCCCGCTGCCTGTCTTGTTCTTCCATGTGTAAACACTGAGCTCTGTCCCAGCTCCTTTTGATGATAAATTCCTTATCTTTTTGAAGCACAAATCACCTTTTTGTGTGTCAGGAGGAAGTGTCAAAGCCCAAAGTCACTTTGTTTATTATAGCAGCAGCGCTCTCCAGCTGAACTCCACTCAGAAATCACCAGTTTCACGGAGCTCTGCAACAACAGCAGATCGGGCATGTTTACATTTTATTGAAATAGCCTTTGCGCTCATCAGGAGCCTTCCTGCCGCAGAGCATTGCAGTCCTCTCTTATTTTTGCAAGGATGTCTCCCGTCTTCCCTGGCAGGAAGCTGGGAAACCTCGCTTTGCCTTCAAAACACCAGGGCTTTTCTTTTTCGGTCAGTGCACCCCGCTTCTGCCACCTCTGCTCCAAGAGAAGCTGCTCTCCAGAAATAGCTCCTGCTTTTGGCTGAGTGCGGCTCGTGTGGGCGAGATGCCGCCAGCTGTCCCCGCGCTTTCGCTGAGCACAGAGGCAGGTCTCCCCCCAGCAAAGGGCAGCCACAGATGATGGTGCCCTGAGCACGGGAGGCTGGGGAGGGCTTTCTGCTCACCCTGGCGTGAACATGGGAAGGCACCGGGATGAGCTGCCTGCTCCGCTGTCCTGCTCAGCTGCAGGGCTTGGGAGGTGAGAAGGGAAAAGGGAAAACTGGTGCCATCCCTTGCAAAGCTTCACACAGGTGCTAGGAAGCTTCATGCCTGCATCCTGGGGAGTTGAAAAGAAATTCAAGGGGAAATAAAAAGTTCAGGCCTGGGGAAAAGCCAGTGGCCACTGAGCTTGCATGCTTGCCTTGGGGGATGAGGGCTGAGCTGGCTGCAGGGCTACGGCCCCGAGATAGCACTCTCACTCCTCCTCTGTGGACCAGCGATGGGGTTCATGGTGCGGGAGTGGATCTGACTGGCACTGAGCTGAGAGCTGGTGCAGCAAGAGGTCCAGAGAGATGAGTCTTAACACATTCTCCAGGGTCAAACTGGGTGAGACTCAGCCCTGAAGCAACAGAGATGACAGCTAGTGGTAAAGCCCACTCATACCTGGTTAAGACCCAGATCCTGCTGTGGTTGAGAGGGTTGTTAGCTCAGCAGGGAAGCCAGGCAGAGCCCAGGTCAGCAATTTGGGCCACTTGAGTGGCTGTGCAAAATATCCACTCAGCCCTGGGCTCTCAAATAGCTTTGACTTGAAAGGAGCAAATACCTGGACTAACCGCAGGGTTGAATGAAACATGCCATTCCCCCAGGCCTGCTAGAGACATTAAATATCTCTTGCAATATTGAGTCAGGACCTGCACATGTAAGTACCAAGGGCCTTTCTTCTGAGCTGCATGAACACTGGCAAGTCACTGGTCCCCACTGTTACTAGTGAGCTGTGGGACCCAGTGAAACAATTCCTTACCATCAGCCAGTGCCCTCATGCTCAAACTGGGCAAAAACCCTGTGCGTGGCGCTAAGGCAGCTTGCTCTGGTTGTCCCCCCTGGGGAGCAGCGTATGGGAAACAGCTGTGAGGCAGCCCTAGCACCGAGGGGAGTAGGGAGTCATGAATAACCCCAGGGACCGGATGCCAGACCTCCTGGTCTTGCTCCAGCCAAGCCTAGAGCCTTCAAGCTCTCAAGCACATTGCATTTCATTGAGGAATGGTGCCCTCAGAACGAAACAAGGCTGAAGACAGATTTCATTCTAGGGGCTGTACATGTTTGCTCACGGCCAGAGCTGCTCAGGTTGTGGAAGCAGTGACCATCTGATGGCTCCCAGCAATGGCCCAGGGTGCTCAGAGACTCACCAGCCCCCCCTGGGAGGTGCCTCAGGTAGGACCTGCAGAAAACCTGCTGTTACTTGCAGGTTAGGTATGACCTGGAGCTATGGCAGGGAACCAGGGAGATTTTCTCCTGGCTGCAATGAATCACTGCTTGGTGTGCAGGGAGCTTTGCTCACCGTTTTTCTTTGCCCATATGTTTAAATGTTTCTCATTTGGGGGAGAAACAACATTTGGTGTGTGTGAGTTGTGACAGGGGGTAAGCGGCAAGCTTGCCCTGGTTTCTCATATTGGGAAAGGACAACCAACCCCCTTCCCTACCAGGTGGGCAATAAAACCACTTGTAGAAAAAAAAAAAGAGTGTTCTGGAGCCTTGCCGATCCTTGGCATGCTCTCATCCTGCTTGCAAGCCCCTGGCAGCTGTTTTGCCCCAAGCCTGTCGACAAGAAATGAAACATCTTGACAAAAATGATGGGGTTCTGTGAGAAACACCTTGGCTGAGCATCCCTCTCCACATCAGTGTCTGATGGCACAGAGGCAAGTCCCATGTGGCCACAGTGCAGAGTCAAAAGCCAGGTTGTCCTTGTGACGCAGCAGTCCCTGGCTCTACTTAGAGCTGGGCAAATGCACGGTGGGTTGATGCTCAGGTCCCCTGGGGAAGATGTGAGATACTTGATGCTCCGGTGCCTTTGTGTGGCTTCATGTCCCCATAACTGGGGACCCTTACAGCTGACAGGCCTCAAAGGCATGGAAGAGCATCCTTATGGGCACTGCCAAAGCTGACTTCCCAGCAAGCTTCAGCATGTAGAAAGCACATCTTGAAAAACAGCCGAGTCCCGGTACAGTACATCCCTGAAGCAAACCCTGGAGATTTTGCTTACCCCGTGCATCCAACAACATTCCCTCCCTGCAATTGCAGCTATGTAGGTCTCCTGGGGCCACATGTTTCTAGATCAGTTACCAGAACTGAATCTGAGTATCTGTGCCCAAAATACAATGAGAGTTGTTTGCCAGGAGGAGAGAAGAGCTGATGGGTGAATCTCCTCTCTTGTGCTTTGCAAATGATCAGGTCCTGAGCTTTGCGCTCTGCTATGCTGCCCTGACTGCTTGGCTCTTTGGTAGGTGGCTGCTTGGGAAGTGCTGCAGAGCAGCAGTTCTGTTCTCCAAATCCTTTGCTTTGGCCCTTTGGCAGGCAGGCAACCCCCATGGGACAAAGTCCTAAGATCCCAGAGCCAAGTTTCATGCCCAGAAATACTTCTGGCCTCAATTTCACTCCAGGCATTGTGGAAAATAGGAGTGCTTTGAAAGACAGCCATTTCATCGTCTAAGTCAGAGAAACCACATGCCATGAATGTGCCCGAAGGAGTGACCCATGGGAATGACAGAGCTTGAGCAGACAGTATGATCCAAGGCAGCAAAAGCAGAAAGTCAGATTTTGAGGAGTATCTTAATAGTCTGCTTATGTGGATAAAATTAAAAGGAGAGTCCAGGACCAATAAAGCCAGGTCTAGCCTGCCTCCCAGGACACAGACCATCCCCTCTCACCTTGTTCTGCATGCAGGCTGCTTGGACTTGGCTGCAGGACTCAGCAGTGCCCTGAACGTTGTCCTGGGGCCCTGATGTTCCTGAGATTCCTCTACACTGAACAGTTACTATTCCACTTCATTTTACAATTATTTTTTTTAACATCTCTTTTCTTTTGGTAGTGTTCATGCAAACAGTCTAGAGAGGCTCTAGATCTTGGAGTTATCAACCCTCAACTCCCCTAAACCATGGTAAGGTGCCTGGCTCTGTGATATCCCAGAGATCTCCTGGCTTTCCACGTACAGGAAGGCCATTTCCAGAGCCAGAGCTGTGCTGCATCGCTGAGGTCTGCAGTCACATCAGGAACAGGATGGGCTTCTCCTCTTCTCTGGCCTTGCAAGAGTCACTGACCAGTGAAAACCAGCAATCCCAGGACCCAGTCTCAGATCTGGCCTGCTGGTCATCTGATTGATTACTGTTGCTTTATGGAAACAGAATAAGACACTGGATGGCAAATCTGGAGGACCAAAGGACGGCCAGCATGATCTTAGTGCTAGAAATTAGGTCAAAGGGATGATCAAAGGATGAAGGGACGACATAGCCTGGTGAGCGTGGTAGGGTAGCCTTGGAGAGGCATGCTGGCAGTGATGCCTGCAGGAGGAAGGGGCTCTGTGAAGTTTCATCCCAACCCTGAGACACAGGAGAGTGGGGATGGCCCTGTTTGCCTTGGTGACAGCTGGGCGGAGGAGGCTGGAAGCTGGTATAGAAGGACTGATGGGGTGCAGGCTGTGGATGGGGTCACTGCCTCTGCCTGCCCATGTGACCACTTGGTGCCTCCTGCTCATCACTTCCATTTTAAAAATGGGGCTAGTATCTCATGCCTGAAGTTGGCTTCATTGATGTTTCTACTCTAGAGAACATTTCTGCAGGGAGCCATTGTTGTTTATTGCCATCACTGCAATTTTGCACATTTCTGATATCAAAATGTGTGTGTTGTTAGACTTAAGGATGACCTTATGGAGACACTGCATTGCTTAGTTAATGTCTTTCCTGGGATGTGGGCACAGGAACTCAGTACCATAGTGTGATTTGCTCACTTACATTTTCCCATCCCAGAGCTTTAGGGTTTTCCTTCTGTATCTAAGCCCAAAAATGCCCTGCTAGTTTCCCATGTGCGGAATGGGGGTAGCAAGGTGAGTCTGCAGAGGTTTCTTACACCTCTCTATCTCTAGACTGCGCCAGGTCATGCCTATAGCTGTGTTTCGTATGTGGAGCCATACACACTTCTGGTCATACCTCCTCGCTCCCATAGGGACCCAGCCCAGGCTCTGGCTGCTCAGGGGTGGTTTTTCCCTGGGTGGGTGGTATGTGGCCCTAGCACTCCAGTTTCCCAACCCCTCTTGCCAACAGTGGGGTTGTGCCTCCATCCCCTTCTGCTACAAGCTCAGGGCTACTTTAGGAGCACCAGGATTTGAGCCAAAGCTTTTAGAGTGGGTCGCTCTCCAGGCACGCCATGTGAGTTTGGAGCTGGGGCTGCTAAGTGGGGTGCTGCTCCTTCTGTGTCTCTCTACACTTCAGCATCCCTGGGCTGTGAACACTTGGATGTGAGCTCCTCAGCATTTTAGGGTGAAAAGGTTCTTTTTCCCACGCGACTTGGCTCTCATCTGTCACTTGGATGTCACAATAATCTAGATGTGACAAAGGTAGCAAGAGCCATTTTGGGTCTCTCCCAGCATGTCAAGAGTCGGAAGTCAGGTCCTGTGCATAATGGGACAGGAATTTCCCTTAGGTTTTCAGGAAAGGCTGCGACCCAGTTTGGTGTCCCAAAACTGGAGCAGCTGGGCAAGCCCTGCCATGGGAATGTGCATGTGTTGCTGCAATGGTGTTTGCACAAGTTTATCATGGCAGCACCCACGGAGATGGGCGATGCTATTCCACTGCCGCTGGATTCAGCTGCCATGCAAATCACCGATGGCATTTTACAGGAGACGTTTGTCTGTGTGGCGATGTGTGCGCTTAGGGTCATGTCTATTTTTGCTACTACGCCATGTATTTTTAAATTGAGTTTGAACGGCATACAATGCCCACAGCGCAGCTCTTTTCAGATCATCTGTCATGTCATAAAATGGTTTTGAATGTCTGTCTGCTCATTTCAAGCTAAATATTTATTCTCTAATTAGATTGTTTTGTTTCAAATGCCTTTTTTTTTTTAAGAGTATGGAAGAGAAGTCAGTATTAGGTGCCTAAGTGTGACAGCAATGTGCGGCTAGAGAGCAAAATGCTTCTGCAAAGCTGGTGTGGGTGTTGAGCCTTCACAAAATATCCCTCTGTTTCTTTTCCCCCCTGGGTTCATCACTGTGAAAATCTGCTCTATCAGTTTTCGAGCCAGGACATGCTGGGGATATTGCAGCTGTGTGCGTGGAGGTGAGGGAACCTCAGCCCAACCTCTCCCCACCTGGCTGGGCTCCTCAGTGCTGTCTCCACAGCTGAGCTCTGTTCCCTGTGGAGCCATCGATGCTCTTGCCTAAGGATGCTGTCCGGGTCCTCCCAGTGTGGGTGTGATGCAGCCCCTGTGTGCTGTGGCAGTGCTGGAGTATCTCTGTGACAACAGTGTCCTGGTCCATGGCATGGCCTGCATGTGCTGTGCAGGTATGAAGAATGATGGAGATCTGGGGTAAATATGATTTAATGTTTTTCTGCTGGAAGACTACATGCTCAAAGTCATGCTCTTGCAGGGATGGAGGCTGATCAAATGTGCACACATGGGCAAAAACAGAAAAAAAGAAGCAAGTTTCTTACTTCACTGAGGCACTTAAAAACTATTTGCTGTTGTAATTTCACTCCCAAGATGGCCAAAACTGTGACTTCTGGATCACCTGTGAGTTCATAGCGGGGAAAAAAGCAAGTAAATTCAATGTCAACCTTACTCAGACTGAATATATTTCTTTTAGGTTCCTGGCAAGCCAAAAGCCTCCTGACATCCTCACAGTATGTTGCATCAGGGGTCCACATGGTTTGATTTTGCTTTTGGATTAAAACATTTCATAGGAGACCTTGTTCCCAGCTCTGGTCCCAAGGCAGGTCTCCTTCTAAGCCTCAATATACTCCTGAACTCTGACCTCCAGGTCCTGGGCGCTCAGCGATGTGCACAGGGAGCCACCAATAGATTTTAAATGCTGCCAGTGAAGAACCGTACAGTGCAGCCACGTCAGGGGATGGCTGCGTGTTAACAAGGGCAGGCAGTTAGAAAATTCATGGCTGTGTGGCTAATAAACTAGAAAGAAATTAAAGGTAAGAAAGGAGGATAAAGCTTTAAATTTAAACCTAAATTATTACTTCAAAGGACAGAACAGGTAGCTAAGTTTCTTGGGAAGTTTGGGGATTTGATTTTTGGGATGTCTACAATGGAGAGCTTCCCCGTGAGCCTGAACTCTGTACCAGGGGAACTCTGCCGTGGAGCACAACCTTTCTTTTAATTACTTCTATCGTAATCTGTAGGAAGTAATTGTATGTTATTAATGATCCCACTCAACATAATGTAACTTTGTATTAGCAGTAGAGGCTTTTTTTTTCTTATCCTGTATAAATAAGACATATATCCCCTGGCTGTTTTGTAAATAACCTCGCGGTCTCACCCCTGCCAAGACCTGGCCCTTCTTTTTCTTCTCCCCCTTCTCACCTCTGATGGCTTTTGGTTATGTTATTTCTTGTCAGCACGCCTAAAGCCAAGTTGAAATATGCTGCCTACAGGAGTTAGTGGTATTTGCTAAGCCGCTGCTTACACTGTTGTCTTATTGCATCTGCGCAGGTTACCCTATATGAGCAGGTAATGCTGAATGAGAGGCTCTGAACAACTGCAAGAGCTGGGATTAGGTGCTGGTTCTTCATGCTGTGCATTATCTGTACCCACTGGATGGTGATAAGCTGCTCTCAAAGGTTAGCTGGGTGCATGAGCTCGCTCCGTCCTGGAGTTATAATTTGGAGCAGAGTGATTAAGGCTCTGGCTCACAATAAAGCCAGCATCCCTCTCTCCTCTCTCAGTGTTTTCCATGGATTTTCATTTCACCCAGACCCTCTCCATGGGCAGCATCTTTCACAATGGTGTGGATGTCCTGCAAGGCAGGTCCTGCGGGTGTGCTAATAGATCATCTTGATTTGGACACAGTAGAGCTCTCCTTGCCCTCTTTCGCAATGCCCCCAGCTGGGCTATGGATCATATTCACTGCTGTGGTGAGATGTTTGACCAGTGGTCAGACTTAGGAGCTCGCATGCTTGCATGCCAATTCTTCTTCCCAGGGCAGTTTTGTATGCAATGCCTGAAATGTTAATGCCAGTGGGTGCAACACACTTCAGAGCAAGTATCCATGGATTTGTTCCTCAGGCTGGAAATCCCTCTCTCCAAGGGGAACCAGCAGCCCTGTTTGGCATTGCCTCTCTGCCAGCAGCTCCCCTGCTTTGTTCCTTTCCCCTGGAGAAAGGAACACTCATAAACTCTCAAGACTGGTACGGCCATCAGACTATTATTCCCTACTGGTTATTCAGGCTGGCAGTGATGATGCTGCAAAGAGAAGTTCAAAAGCAATTGAAAAGGACTTTAGGGTGCTGGGGAGATCACTTCACAGCTCAGGTGTGCAGATAGTGGTCTCCTCAATCCCTTTGGTAGCAGCGAAGAATATTAAAACAAGGAGAAAAACCCGTTCAATTAACATGTAGCTTAGAGGCTGGTACCAGACACAAAATTTTGAGTTCTTTGATCATGGGGAGCTTTACACTGCTCAGGGTCTGCTGGCGACTGATGGAGTTCATCTGTCCCAGAGGGGAAAAAGGATCTTCGCGATCTTTGTTGAGAGGGCTTTAAACTAGGTCTGAAGGGGGACGAGGATGAAGCCAGGCTTGCTAGAGTTGAGCCTAAGGGTGGCAGGCAACTGTTGGCAGGGAAATCAACAGCCTGGCTCAAGTGCATCTACACTAATGCACGCGGCAGGGGCAACAAACAGCTTCCAGCTCTTCTCTGGAAGCCATTTTGCGACACGGCAGCTATGATGTAGTTGCCATCACGGAAATGTGGTGGGATGACTCTCATGACTGGAGTGCTGCAATGGGTGGCTACAAGCTCTTCAAATGGAATAGGCAAGGTAGAAAAGGTGGTGGGGTGGCTCTCTATGGTAGAGTGTTTTGACTGTGTAGAAGTCAACAACTGGGATGGAACAGTTGAACGTTTATGGGTAAGGATGAAGAGGCAGGCCAGTGAGGCAGATATCCTGTTGGGAGTCTGTTACAGACCATCCAATCAGAATGAAGAGTTTGATGAAGATTTCTACAGACAGTTGACTGAAGCCTCACAATTGGCAGCCCTTGTTCTCATGGGGGACTTCAACTTACCAGTCATCTGCTGGAAATACAACACGGCAGAGAGGAAACAGTCCAGGAAGTTCCTGGAGTGTGTAGAAGACAACTTCCTGACTCAGCTGGTAAGTGAGCTCACCAAGGATGGTGCCTTCCTAGACCTGCTCTTTACTAACAGAGAAAGGCTAGTGGGAGATGTGGTAGTTGGTGGCTGTCTTGGGTTTAGCGACCATAAAATGAGTTTTCAATATTAGGCAAAGTAGGGAGGAGGGGCAGCAAAACCAACACCATGGACATCTGAAGAGTGGACTTTGACCTCTTTAGAATGCTGGTTAAGAAAGTTCATTGGGAGACGGTCCTAAAAGACAAAGGGGCCTGGGAAGGCTGGACCTTGTTGAAAAAGGAAGTCCTAAAGGCACAGGAGCAGACTGTCCCCATGTGCTGCAAGATGAACTGACAGGGAAAACAACCAGCCTGGCTGAACAGGGAGCTTTTGCTGGGACTTAGGAGAAAAAGGATAGTTTACCACCTCTGGAAGAAGGGGCAAGCTACTCAAGAAGAATACAGGGACTTAGTTAGGTCATGTAGAAAGAACATGCGAGAAGCAAAAGCTCAACTAGAAATCAGTCTGGCTGCTGGGGCAAGAGATAATAAAAAGCAATTTTACAAATGCATTAATACCAAAAAAAGAGTCAGAGAGAATCTCCATGCTCTATCGGGTAAGAGGGGGAATGTTGTCACCAAGGTTGAGAAAAAGGCTCTAGGTACTCAGCCCCATGAGCTTGAAGACAGGGATGGAGACCAGAATAATCCCCTCATAATCCAGGAAGTGGTAGTCATTGACCTGCTATGCCAACTGGACGTGCACAAGTCTATGGGGCTGGATGAGATCCACCCGAGAGTACTGAGGGAGCTGGCCAGGGAACTTGCCAACCCGCTCTCCATCATTTATCAGCGATCCTGGCCAACAGGGGAGGTCCCAGATGACGGGAAACTTGCCGATGTGTCGCCCATCTACAAGAAGGGTAGGAAGGAGGATCTGGGCAACTACAGGCCTGTCAGACTGACCTTGGTACTGGGGAAGATTATGGAGAGGTTCCTCCTGGATGCGGCAAGTGCGGGACAACCTGGGGATGAGGCCCAGCCAGCATGGGTCCACAAAGGGCAGGTCCCATTTGACCAACCTGATCTCCTTCTGTTCCGGTGACCCATCCAGTGGATGAGGGCAAGGCAGTTGCTGTTTTCTACCTGGACTTCAGTAAGGCATTTGACACCATCTCCCACAGCATGCTGATGAACAAGCTGGCGGCTCACAGTGTAGACAGGTGGCCTCTTTGCTGGGCTGAAAACTGGCTGGATGGCCGAGCCCGGAGAGTTGTGTTAAATTGAGTTACATCCAGTTGGCAGCCAGTGACAAGCAGGGTCCCCCAGGACTCAGTTCTGGGGCCAGTCCTGTTTAATATCTCAACTGATGAGCTGGAGGAGGGGGTTGAGTGCTCGGTCAGTAAATTGGCAGATGACACGCAATTAAGCAGGAGTGTCGATCTGCTTGAGGGTAGGAAGGCTCCGCAGAGGGATCTGGACAGGCTGGAGCGATGTTGTATGAGGTTTAACAAGGCCAAGTGCCAGGTGCTACACTTTGGTCACAAGAACCCTCGGCAACGCTACAGGCTTGGGGAAGAGTGGCTGGAGAGCTGCGTGGCAGAAAAGGACCTGGGGGTGCTGGTGGACAGCCATTTGAACGTGAGGCAGCAGTGTGCCCAGGTGGCCAAGAAGGCCAACGGCATCCTGGCCTGTATGAGAAACGGTGTGAGCAGCAGGAGTAGGGAGGTGATTGTGCCCCTGTCCTCGGCACTCGTGAGACCGCACCTTGAGTACCGTGTCCAGTTCTGGTCCCCACAGTAGAGGAGGGACATTGAGGTTCTGGAGCGGGTGCAGAGAAGGGCAACAAAGCTGGTGAGGGGTCTGGAGAATAGAAGGAACGTAAAAGGAGAGCACTTCTGTTTTCAGGACAGGAATGTGGCTAGGACCAAAGCTCTCTCTCTCGTTGCATTCCTAAAGAAGATGAAAGCCCTCTAGGTTCTTTTTTGTCTCATGGGAATTACGTGTATACTCCAGCATCCTTAGAGAGGTATTTTTCCTTCAGGAAAGTACCATCAGATGAAAGAATAGAAAGGGAAAATGGACCTATGTGAAAAGATTGACTGTGAATGCGACTAGTTTTAAAACTGCTTACCTGAGTTCACAGATGTTAACTTCCATCATTCATCAAGGGTGTTTTGAACGCATGGAAGGACGGTTTCTTCAACTAAGGAACAGCATGTATTTTGACAGCGAAGGTGTAGGACAGAGGTGACTATTTTTGCAGAGACTTCTGGGTTTCTGTTGCGTATGTGTGGCTGAATTCAGCTTATTTTTGTGCCTTTGTCTGCTGCCAGGCACTTGTTTTCTGTGCTTCCCAAGCCCAGATCCCAGTGATAGCGCCACGCAGAGCTGGTCCTTCCTGCCCAGGGGCAGCTTGCTCGCCGGCCACTCTCCCCGTCTGTCAGCTCCTTCTAAAGGAGAGGGTTCCCTCTCACCTCCCCTGTGTCTCTGCAGGGAATTTGTCCTCCTACGTGGTGTACCCACGCTTACCGTGGATGAGTTCTGGTTTTGAAGTATGCCATCTGTTTTGCCAATTACCCAGCCCAGCACAAAGAACCACCGTGACCAGGAGGCAGATGCATAAGCAGATGCAGATTTTATTACCGATTCCCATGGGGCGCGGAAATGACATTACATGGCCAGTAACAGAAGAGAGAACCCCACTCACCGCGGGTGATAGAACGAAAGGAAAAGCGAACTTAACTACAAACTCGGTAACAGAAGGGAAAAGGAACCAGGCGATCACCTCAACAATCGAGGGGGAGACCAACCATACCCCAGATATCACCACAGCCATGCAGAAACCACCCCGACAAATACCAGAGAGGTGCACCAGCAGTACAGGATACATTCCACAAAGGTACATGGCCAAACTACGACAGACACCAAAAGGAAAAGCAATCAAATCCATTACCAGTATTACCCTTGTCCCGCCCAATATACTCGTTGTGTCCTGCCGTGTCTGGGAAATCCTGGTTGCAGCGAGCAGTCGGGGGGCCTCTCTGGTGACGGGGGAAAACCCTGCGTGGTGCGTCCACGCGCAGGTAGGCTTTTTCTCAGTTTGCTGCAAGTAGGACCAGCTTTTATACTGTTGGAGAAACAATTCAGGTTGCATAGGCAATCCTCAAAAAGAACTTCAAAAGCGGGACGCCTGCTATTGTTCCTCCTTATTGGTTTCTGTCCAAGGTCGGCCAAGCCTGGGAAGAAACTCAAAGAGGAGGAGGCACCTTTATCTGCTTTGGTCTGTTTCTCAGGATAGCTGTGTGTCTGTTCTCACAGCTAATCAGCTAATTTCCCTGCAGAGAAAAATCCTCTGCCGGTCTCAGTCATGCTGTCCGGTTGTGAGGTTCATCCATATGTCAACTTTAAGTCAGGGCCTATTGCTCAGGCCCTAGCACTTCACCCATCCCACGTTGCCCTGCATACTCGAGGCACAGCAGCTACGGTTACATTGCAGCACACTAGGGTTAGCTGGAGAAGAGGAGGATTTTGCCTGGCTGGCGGGGGGAGAAGGAATGTTTTTGCTGTTCAGCTTGTCAGGGTGCTGTTTGCACCTGTATGTTTCAGAATGAGATACTCCAGCGCCGTCTGGACATGGTCCTGGGTAGCCTGCTCTAAGTGACCCTGCCTGAGCAGAGGAGTGTGAGCAGATAAGCTCCAGCGATTCTGGCATGCCTCCTCCTTCATTGTGATGCAATGATTTTGTCATCTGTGTGTTGCGGGGCAACGGGGTGGTTGCATAGTTGTGCGGTAGGCTGGACGTCTTAATTGCTGCCTCCCTCTATTAGGAAGGCAGTGTGTGCGTGTTCTGGCCCGAGACGCTTTGCGCCTACGTCTGTCTGTCCAGGTACAGCAAGCAATGTGAAAAAGAGCATAATTTCAGAACTCTTGCTAGCTTAGCCATGTCAGAGAGGGACTGCGACTCCTGAGTGACGGTGCAATCCTGTTAGAGAATAACCACAGGAGGTTGGGTTGATGGGTGAACTGGCTTGAGTGTCAAATTCTGGTCTGTGTTGGTCCTGTTTTTGTGTAAAGGGAAATCAAATGTATGGTGTGCATCAGCTACAGGATCGTAGCTGTTTGGGGTTGCTGGGACAGAGAGCTGGAATTGCTGGTTCTTCTCACCTTCTGCTGTAGATCTGTGCTTGTGGAGCATCCACACAAACTCTGCAAGAGAATCTACAGGCTGCACTTGAGTGAAATAAGCCTGGCAGAATTGTGATACAGACTGCCTCTGTTATGCCAATTGCTTTTTAGACTAGAACTTTGGTTTGTCACCTTTACCTGCTCTTCAACAAAGTGGATGCTGTTTTCCTCCAGATACCTTTGTTTTTCTTCCATTTCTTCTTCTTTGGCTTCTTCCCACTCTTTGTCCTGTTTCCTTAGACAAGGTGATCTGAATAGCATCACACAATGTTGTCCATTTTCTGATCAGTGAAGTTACACTTCCCGGAGATCACTTTAGCTTCCGCATCTGGCTGAAGGAAAGAATGATGCCTGTCAGCGGCAGCGTTTCTCAGGGAGATCACGCGTGTCTGCGTGCAAGAGGGAGTTAAAAGTTGACTGAGTGTGTCTTGGGTGGTGTCCTTGCTAAAAGTGAAGGTGTTTTTAGCTCTCCTTGCAAACGGCATCTCTCTGCAAGGCGGTTTCACTCTCTAACCTGGTGGAAAACGACCTGCTTTGCTGGGTTAGTTTCCTGTCTGCTGAGGGAGTTCTCTTGGCTGCTACACGTGCTCTTAAAGGTGTTCAAGTCAGTGCAAGGTAAGCCACAGGAATACAGTAGTAGAACAAAGGAGACAATGGAGAGATGGGAGGCAGCAGCAAGGCCTCTGTTTTGGTGGCAGTGAAGTCAGCGTGTTTTGTGACATCATAGCTTCAGCTGTGCCTGACCGAGTTTTTACCTTTTTCTTCAGTAAGCCCATCACCTAGTTGGCTTTTGAAAGTGACTTTCATGTACTACTAGTAGTCAGTCAGAAGAGAGGTGCCAGAAGTGTGACTTGGCTGTACGTAATTCTGCTTGAACACATAATCTCTCGATTTATTACTCTTTTCTGGAGGTTTTGAGTCTGACAGTCTACCGTTGGTTTATGACTTGTGGCAGGTTCCTTTCTTCAGAAATAGCTTCCTGAGGTTTGCAAGCCCAAAGAACGTTGGGTGCAGAAAGATGGAAATTTGGGCAACTTGTACCCGGACCGCTTTGGATGCTAGGATGCAGCTGGGAGGCTGGATTCTGGTTTACTCCTGAAGATGGAGTAAGCCTGTGGCGTTTTACACTGATGTGATTTGTAAGAGGCAGGCCTAGGACTGGGAGCGTAGTCATGGCTTTCAGAGAGAGCAGAAAAGCAGTTAGTGCTGGGTGTGTCTCTGAAAGGAGAGGCTTCATGCCTTTAACCCAGCTCTAGCAAACTGCTTCCCCACTGTTTGGCTTTGCCAGTAATCCTTGGTTTAATTTAGCAGAATGATGCAAGAAAAACACCCTAACCACCAGATCGCTATAGATACTGTTCATAACCTATTACAGATGCTATCTTCCGAGCTCCATATTGCCAGGCCAGATGTCTAGAAAACCATTGTTTGAAGTGCCCATTGTCATACTGGAGGAGGCCTGGGCATGCCTGATGCTCTTGCACTCTCACATGCTTTTCTACGCAGGTAACAACTGCAGCCTGCTTAAACGGAAAGTGACAGGCATGGCCCAGGTGTTGGGGTGTTAGTTCTTGGACGGTGGTATCGGGCTGCTAAGCACATTTGATGCGTCCTGTAGACAGGCCTACATTGTGTCAAGGGGTGAGCGTTCCACCAGAGAAGCATTCTTTCTCATTTGGTGGGAAGTTTGGTGAGTGCTTTGTTTTTAAGCTCAAATCTCCCCAGTAGAGTGTCTTAAAATTGGATTTCTCATTTGGGCACCCAGAGTTCTGTGCTTTTGGGCTGTCCAGGTAGGCACTGGCAAAGGCAGGGTAACTCATGGAGCGGAGAAGTTTTCTTGACTGCTGTTACCTGCCCTACTAGAACACGTCCACTCTTTTCCTTAAAACTAGCTTGCTTCCACTATGACACATTGTATTACTAATCATGAAGTGCTCACCAAGCAGACTTGTTTTTCAGACCTCTCCATGGTTCTTTAAAGAAAGACTTATTTTTTTTAATTCCCTAGACTCATGTATGCTCTTTTCAGAATGTTGAGCTGTTTTCTAAACTTCCTTCGCATATGTTGTCATAGTCAGTGTTCTTCCTTAAAGGAAGATTGACCAGTTGGCTGTTTTAGAATAGGCTACTTTGTGGGGTGTTGTATAGCTCAATGTTTTCATTAATGACCTGGATGATGGGGCAGAGTGTCCCCTCAGCAAGCTTGCAGACGATACAAAAATTGGGAAGAGTGTTGATACACCAGAGGGTCCTGTTGCCATTACGGAGGGACTTTGACAAGAGATGGGCTGACAGGAACCTCATGCAGTTCAGTAAGGGGAAGTGCAAGTTCCTGCACCTGGGGAGGAACAACCCCAAGCACCAGTATGTGTTGGGGGCTGCTCAGCTGGAAAGCCACTTGGCAGAGTGAGTCCTGGTCATCCTAGTGAACACCAAGTTACCATGAGCCAATGCTGTGTCCATATATGAAACATGGCTGATGGTATGCTGGGCTGCATGAGGGGGAGCATTGCTGGCAGGTGGAGGGAGGTGACCCTTCTAATCAGCACTGCTGAGTGCTGCATCTGAAGTGCTGTGTCCATGTCTGTGCTGCTCAGTCTCACAAGAGAGATATGGTGGTACTGGAGACAGTGCAGTGAAGGGCCAGAGGCAATGGACACAAACAGAAACATTTAAAAGGTGCTCTTCACCAATCCGGTATATCTGTATTAGTACTTGGTATTTGGGGTTAGTCGTAAAACATCTTCATGAAATACTCATAGTCATGAAGTTTAGAAGGAAATTCTTTACTTAGAAGGCAATTGTTTATTCTGAGCATGGTGAGACACTGGAACAGGTTGCCCGGGGGTGTTGTGGATGCCCCATCCCTGGAGGTGTTCAAGGCCAAGCTGGATAGGGGCTTGAGCAACCTGGTCTAGGGGGAGGTGTCCCTGCCATATAGCAAGGGGGTTAGTACTAGACGATCTTTGATGTCCATTCCAACACAAACCATTTTATGATGCTATGAAATCATTCCAATTAAACTAAGCCAGAATACTGGTCAAACTGGGGAGCTTGGTACTCTCTAGAGCCCAAGGATGCAGTGGGAAAGTAGATCCTGCTGTCTTTTTGAAATGATGACAAGTACCAAGGAATGAACCCAACAAAAGGACTGCAAATAAGCTGTCCCACTTGGAATGTGATCATAGAATCATAGAATGTTAGGGGTTGGAAGGGACCTCCTGAGATCTTCAAGTGCAACCTCCCTGCCAAGCAGGACCATAGAATCTCGGGCAGGTTACAGAGGAATACGGGTCTAGAAATTCTCCAGAGAAGGAGACTCCACAACCTCCCTGGGGAGCCCGTTCCAGTGCTCTGTAACTCTCACAGTAAAGAAGTTCCTCCTCCTGTTGAGGTGGAACTTCCTGTGCTCTAGCTTGTATCCATTGCCCCTTGTCCTATTGCAGGGCACAAATGAAAAGAGGTTGCCCCTTTCTTCTTGACACCCAGCCCTCATCTATTGATACACATTAATTAGATCCCCTCTCAGTATATGTATGTATATATATACATATATACACATACCTGACAACTCTGAATAATCCTTTCACTGTCAAACATGCCTTACCAGTTCCATCAGAGAAACACTCCCAGAAAAAAAAAAAAGAAATCGTTAATTTAATTGCACTTCTTTGGAAACAAACTTTTTTTCATTGGATTGCAAAGTTTGAGTGCTTAGGAACGCGCAAGATTCATAAATGAGCAACATTTCAAGTTGTAGATACCCACCTATGCTTGTTATTTGCCCTTTGTCACCTCAGTGTGCCTCAAGTGATAAATCAGAACAACCTCATTCAAACCAAAAAACACAGTCTGTATTTCCATTCAGCTTTTAGCTCTTCTGCTGAAACCGATGACATGGACACTTGGAAAAGTTGTTTTTTAAAGTGCATTTTTACCCACCATATGCTCCGCAGCCAGGAAATATAATCTGCACTAGGTCCTCTGGTCTGTCCAACTAGAGCTGGGCTGCAGAGAAAGTTCACAGACAACTGGAATCAAGACGCCTTAATTATCTGCCTTCAGCACTTAAACACTTCATAGCTGCTAAAAACTTTGTTAATTGACTCTAGAACTACTTGAGATCTGCAGATTTCAGGATTTCATACACATGAAAGATGATGTCTGATAAGGAAATCAGCTTAGTCATTAAAGATGCAAATGAGAAGTCAGTGACAGCTGTTTCTGTTGAGATCCTATGTGAACTATTTTTTATTTTAGTTCATAAAAGTCAACTGAAAGCCCTGACTAGGGGCAAGAAATCTTTTTCTGGCAGGAGATTAATGGTTAAATGTTTCTTAATAAACGGTCTTCTGGAAAGGTTGGCGGGTTCAACCAGTGGCCATAAGCTACTGTTTTGCACCTAGAGTATTTGCCAGGTACTCAAATTTAGTTCTAAATCATCACAGAACATTAACACAGAGATAGAATCAAAGTAAGTAGTGAACCAGGAGGGGCCAGAGATAGTCACATAACAAAACTCTGCATACAGAAAGGTAACACTGAAGCACAGCAGGGCAATATTCTGACATCTGTGACTGGAGCATGAATCATAGAACGGTTTGTGTTGGAAGGGACCTGACAAGATCCCACTTAGAGCAGGTTGCTCAAGGCCATGAGGTCGTTTGCATTCTTGCTTGACATGCTGTTATGCCAGGGATGATACAGTCTCCTTTCTCCATGCTACCAGCTTCAAATACACGTGTTACTCAAGTCCTACATGTCATACTAGGGACCAAGTGTCCTAAATGATCTACCATACATAGGAAAGTCACAAAACACATTGTAGTACAGCCTAACAATGTATTTTCACAGGTATAATAAAAAACCTGGACAAATCATATTTAGAAATATGCAGGCTGTGGCATATTTCAAACTTGAACTCTGTAGAGCTGATTCAAATTCTAAATCAACACACAAAATTAATATATACCCCCCTCCAAATTTAGGACTTGCCTACCTTCAAGAACAGAGGAAACAAACTAAAACAAACAAACAAATAAATAATTCTGAGGCTTCTAACATTCAAACATTTTTCTCAGTATTTTTAAACAATGGAAAAGAAAAGCAACACAATTTCCCCCTCAAACTTACTCATCTGTTTACCTTAATTGCAATAGCTTTCATTTATTTTTTTTTTGTTCATTTTGTGCACTGTAAAATCTCGTATCTTAGCTTTTCATAATGTATTAGTCACAGTTCTATCTTGCCACACATCCAGCATCATCATGCCTACCATTTTGTTAAGCTATAATGAAAAATCAGGCCTGCTTGTAGGAAGTCATTCATTGTTATCCCTGAAATTGTATTTGGCTGTCATCTCCAAAAATTTCTGTGCAACATTAAAGATAATGCAATAACACAGTAATGGGGAAATTACTTTTCTTCTTAATGCCTCATTACTGATATTGCTAGTATTGTGTATCTGCATCTGATACAAAAGGTATCTCAAGGGTAGTTTTACGAACACAAATGATAAATAATTTTGCCCTCATTTATCTAAGAAGAAACACATACGGATTTGTGTATTCATAAACTATTAAAAATTTTACTGAATGCCATATTCTTTGATTGCCTCGTGATAAGATAGAAGGCATCATTATACGTGTCCAGGAACTTTCATTATCAACAGCAATAAGACTTTGCTCCCCATCTCCCATCAGCTACTTTAAGTGCTGCAGCAACTAGCTTGCTTATTGAAAGTCAAGGTCCGCAAAAGATGAATGAAATCACTTGTTTCATTAAATGCACCAAATATCACATTCATTTAATAATTCCTAAAATATTAAAAGAAATAATGAAGCCTTGGAAACTAATTGTGTATCAGTAGAAACAATTCTTAAATAAGATGATTTGAGATTTAATCTTGATTTTCATACCACCCCTTCCTGGTTTCACAATGAGAACAGATCCTCTTGCTTTTTATGCTACAGTCTAAGGAAATTAGATGCCTATCCTGTTCTATCACAGAATCACAGAATCATTATGGTTGGAAAGGACCTCCAGGGTCATCAAGTCCAACCTTTCTCCTAGCATCT
>JAVSBS010027012.1:105283-117277 GCA_033124195.1 Coracias cyanogaster | reverse complement strand
GTTTTCCGTCTTTATTTTTGCCACCTTTAACAGTTCGGTATCACCAACAAACTTCACTGGTGACCTCTTTACTTTCTCAGTTAGAAATGACTGTTTATTCTTACCTGGTCTTTCATGTGTTTATCAATGCAAAGGTGTTTCTTATGCCATTGCTGCTTAGTGTCCCCAAAAACCTTTCATGCAGGAGTTCGTTAAAATTTCCAGAGGAATTTCAAAAGCATCAACAAGAGAACATCATCCTGCGTAAGCATATTGACTCTTTCAGAGAACTTCACTTTTTTTTTTTTATTGAGATGCACGATAACTCTGTTCTGTATTGAGATTCTACCAGTTTGTGCAGTACTGACATACAGGTCTGCAGACTCCCAGATTCTCCACAACTCCAGCATGATTACTGGATGTCCTAGGGATTTAATGTAATTTTCCCCCCCCCATCAGTTTGTTCAGCACGTTTTCTGCAGTCCTGCTTTCAGATAGACTCTCTGAATAATCCACAAAGGGTTCTGGCACAGAACTGTCCTACCTTCTTCCTTGCTGATGGCTGCAGCAAAGAATTCCTATAGCTTGTCTGAATAGCCATGTCTTCTGATGTTCTCCCCACACCCCCACCCCCTGTCTTTTTTTTTCCTTTTTTCTGTTCTTGATCATCTTTTTGGATTGTGTGTCCTAATGCCAATTTGTCGCTTCATCAGTAATCATGGGGGAGGTCTCACCTTATTAAGTCTCACCTTAATGCCACATTTCCTGACCTTGTTGCCTGTCTGACCTCCTTCAACATCATGTAGTCAGGACTCTCTCATGTCATTCACAAGAATTTGGTAATACTGATGCAATACTGTAGTATTCCTGTTTTGCATCCCATTCAATCCTTTAGACTGCTGCTTTTTGCCCAGTAAACTAGCTGGTAAGAAGATGGCTGCTAAGGAGGCTCTTGCTAAGAGGAGAAAGTTTATCATAAGAAACCTGTTTAAACTTTCCTTAAAAAGAGAAAACAGAATGTGAAATTTCTTGTATTGCATCAGTGAAATGCAAAAAATTAATAACAGTAATGTTGGAAAATAGTTTAATAGATTGCTTCATTAATCAAATTAATCCTTAGTTCTACACTTCATATTAACCGTTGTGACTTAAGTGTAATAATTACTCAAGTAATGTCATATACATTTTTTTTTCTGTGTAAACACCCTCACACCAGTAGGGATCTCATAATGAAGTGTTACAGTACCTTCAAGGCTTTTTTTGTTGTTTGGTTTTGTTTTTAACTGTTATTCTCACTTTTAAGCAGTGCTTGCTTATCCCACATTTCTTGCTCTAACAGCACTGATGTTTTGATTTCATATCAATTTTTCAGCTGTGAAGTGATTCGAGACTGGAAGACTGGTGAATCTCTTTGTTATGCTTTCATTGAGTTTGAAAAGGTAAGGGTTTTAAGGTATACCGTATGTAGATTCTGCTTTTAAAAGTTCATTTTTAGTATACTTCTGTAAAGGAAAAAAATCTTCAAGTGTGATGTAGATAATATTTCCTCTTACTGTTTTAGTTATAGAAGTTGTAGGTCCTAAATGAGGCAAACGTTGAAGTCTTTCTCTGTTCAGCCAAGCAATACAGATATGTTTGTCTTAGATTGTCTTGAAACCAGTGGGAGGGGAGGAGGTCCCTTTTTCTTTTCTCCAGAGCACATTAGGACTTCGAGGAGTTAAAGAAGGGAATGCTAGGAGAAAAAGGAGGCGTGCTGTGAAGGAGAGGAGGGTGTATGAAAGAGGAGTAGAGTAGTATCCTATACAGGGCTTGTAAATGTTGCTTGATCAACATATTGCTCTTACTGTGAGGCTGATAGTAAAAGTTCTCTTGATGATGCATAGCTTCTTGTTTGTATGTGCTGATCTCTGTAGCCTGTGAGGAGGACTGGAAAACACCGGAAAAGTGTTGTCACTTTTCTCTAGCCTATGCTAGAGAACTCTCTAGAACTGCTATGCTTCAGGCAATTTTAGAAAAAAATGTATGCCATTAAGCAGCTGAATTTGTGTTTGAGCTCTTCACTGACTATTACTATGAAATAATCATGACAAAAAGTTTTGTGGAAACATTACTATCAGGAGGAAGACTGTGAGAAAGCCTACTTCAAGATGGACAATGTGCTGATAGATGACAGACGGATACACGTGGATTTTAGCCAGTCTGTTGCAAAGATTAAGTGGAAGGGAAAAGGTAGGTACACTTGTGATTCTTCGGCCATCATAACTGAATAAGGCATGATTCCCAAACTGTTAAGTATTCTGTAAAGAGAAACAATTCTTATGAGTTTGAGTCATCACATCTTCAGGGATACAAAGTTTTCTGGTACTGTAGTAAATAGAGCAACACAAGTCCTAGCTCTTCTCTTCACTTGTCCCATAAGAGTAGAAGGGTCTACTACTGTTACATTACCACGTTACAGTGGTAATCTAATCCGTTGCAGTGCCACGGATTACCTTTTATTGATGCACTTTTGCCGCTAAATCACTTGTTCATCTCAAGCTTTAAAAGTGATGGGTTTTTATATTACTTACTAGCAAAATAATAGGGCAGTGCATTGTTGCTTTCTCATTTCTTTATTCACTGTATGTTGGTTGGATGTATGTGAGAAAAGTCAGTATTCAGGCCAGGGATTTCACCTCCTGTAGGTTGGGCATATTGCATAGGAAGCTGTATGTTACCAAAACCCTATTTCAGATGTTTGAGGATGTTTTGGGAGGAAAAAAGATAGTGGGAGAGGTGGATACAGTGGTTATTTGGTTGCTACAGACATGAGGAAAACACTGGACTTGGAGAGGTCACTGTACATTGCAGCGGTGATGTTCTTGCATGTCTTCACCTAAAAATGCAGTCAGCCCTCAATTGTTTGCGTGCCGTTTCTCCAGTCTGGGGACTGGTCATTGACACTGCATTACTAGAACCTGTCCTGCATAGCTGAGATGGCTTTGTAGTCTATTCCGTGCTCTGCAGTGCATCCTGTACTAACTGACTAGGTGGAAAACTTTTCTGTATCTGGGTGACTTAGGTCTGAATTGGCCTACATATTGGAAGGATAACTGTGTTGCTATCTTGTTGTGTTTTATATGGTACCCAAAAAATAACCTATGGGAAGTATTGTCCTTCCACTTTCAGCAGCCATTTCTGACCCAGCCAATCAATATTGCAGTTTTAAGTATGACCGTGAGATGGCAGCATGTTACTGTAGAAGGGTTTGTTAATCTGTGAGCTGATACTTTCAAGTGAATGGATGAAAAATTAAATCTATCATGCTTTAAATCAAGACATGACAATTTTTTATATATATAGTTTTCCATTTGAATCTATAGCTATCTTAAAGGTTTCCCTTCGTGCAGCAAGTCATTTAAAAATAAGAATAACCTTTAGGCTTTCCTGGTAACAGAATTTTGAGTAGTGTGACATAGGACCTGTAATCAAAGTGGGTCTAAACCAGTTACTGAATCTTGCTTTGTGACCCTGTTTATGTGTTGTCTTCATTGGACACGAGGGCAGAAAGTCACAACTTCTACTCTGATCTACTCTGTTACCCAGAGTAACTGGAACTATGTCCTACTCTGCATCTTTGTATGGTTACGAAAAGCCCTTAAATTCATAAGTAGAATTTAATGATAGGTGTGGCTCTTGCTTAGTTTTTAAGTTGGCGTGAATAGGATATATTTTTCTGTGGACAGGTGGGCGGTATACCAAGGATGACTTCAAAGAGTACGAAAAGGAACGTGACAAACCTTCAAAACTTGCTCTGAAAGAGAAGATAAAACCAAAGCAGGAGTATCCTTTTCTGCTCAAAGGTATTTTTTGAACTAAGTACAGTTTATGAAAGCAGCCTGGAAAAGACTTCTTAAAGTTTGCCCAATGGATGGTTTGCTGCTGCTTCATATAACCATTTGGTGTTTGAGATGGAATTAAGCATTTTGTATCTTTCATTTGATTACTTTGATGAATTCAGTCAAATCAGAATGTGCTGTTTCACTTCCGTGTTTTGTGTGCAGGTAAATAATGTTCCCAGTCTGCAGCCCTGAAATGACATACGGCATAATGGGGTTTTAAGTAGTGTCAGAAGGGACCTGCTGCATCCAGAATGAGACCATAGTAGTAACTAAAGCATGCTCTGATGTTAGCCTTTCATCGTGGTGAGCGTGAGAGAAAAGAAGACCACAGGCAGAAAAGACAGGAGAACAGGATCTGCCTGTACTGTTTGACAGGAGAGAATTCAGTCATTTTAGCACAGCTGATTTTTTTCCAGGTGTACAATCCTGTTCTGAATGAAATACATGGTAAGTCTTGGTAAACCCTGGTCTGACAAACAGGGGATTTGTTCACTTCATTAACTTTTATATTCTACTATTTGTTGATATGGAGTAACAGATCGGTCCTTAACCAACACCATCAGTGCCAAGTATGACATTGTGCTGGATGAGGATATAGAAGAGTCTCAAACAAGTCAATCACACTTGGCTAAAAAACAAAAGAAGAAAAAGCACCACCACTCTGAAGATGAAGAGGATGACAAGAGGACAAAAAAATCTAAGGTGTGTACTTCTTCATGCATTAACTTTATACCTGTTTATTTTTCTCCTAATAAGAGAAGCCAGGGGAAAAGTGACACTGAACTGAGGACGTGACGTGCAAAGTCCTTTAAAATATGACAGCTGTAAATGTACAGAAGACTGATGTTGGTATCTGATTATGAAAGAGGCTTTCCAAGTCTTCCTGGCTTTTGAAGCTTGACATGTCTGAATGATGTTTTGCCAAAACATCCTGAAGAGGCAATGTAGCCTCTCATAAAGTAGGAGATCTTCAGCACTTTGAGCCTGTTGTTACGTATTCACAGTCATAAACTAGTAGTTACACATATTTCATGAACACAGACTAGTTCCCGTTTTCTTGCCAGACCAACATGTGATGGCTTTTTCCCATATGGAATCAGAAACAGCATTTCTTTATTTGTTTGGTTGTTTTTGGTTTTCTTCCTTAACTGTTTTGGAAGTGTTTGTGTGCAATCTGTATGTGGCTTTGCTTGCATCTATGTTGTGCAAGTATATGGCACTGTAAGACTGGGGCTGTGGAGGACATCACCAGGAGACAGTAGTTCTGTCATTCATTAGTTCACTGCAGCCTGTTAGGTCAGTATTCTCATGATTCTGTGGTGTTGGTATGGTCAAGATATTGATGTTTCATGGAAGCAGTGTCTACAGTGAGAAAGTGGAGGATCAACCACCATTGACATGTGAGCATTAGGGAGAATTGAGCTAAGCTGAGAACCAAAAAAATCCACCCCAGTATTTTAACGATGCAAGCTTTATGAGTGAGAACAACGCTGTCTTGCTGCAACCTTGCAGAAAGTGATAATTGCTTGGCATGAGTTTTGAGTACTGCTTTAAGCGCTGCCTACAGAAGCATACATGATGCTGCTGTTCCATTGCATCCTTTCTTGCTTTGATGGTAAAAATTAACCTTTCTCATTATCAATTAAATTTTTGCAGTGCTACTGGTAAGCCCTATGGCTTATTCGTTGTACAAGTCTTTTTGTCACTGTTCTTACACTAATTCAGTCAGGATCCTTTGGGTGGAGGGGAGGGACCTGTTCAAATTAATTAAAATCTTGATCGGAGCATATACATACAAGAGATCTGGACTACTGTTGGTTTAGACATCCTCCTATTTTATGGCTGATTGACATTGTCATTTTAACATTCTTGAAACAGGTGTTTCTGGCAGTATCTTCAGGTTTGCTAGTTCAGAAATTACACATGTGGAACTGGCTGGTCATGCATTGTCACCAGAGAACATTTTAAAATCACCCAGTTGTCCCCACCCCTGCGGGTGGCACAAGTACTGGCAGCTATAGGCTGTTAACCTCTGTTGTAATTGTTACAAGGGGACTGCAAGACACACCAGTGGTGGATTTCATAGCACAAAACCAGGGGGACAGAAGGATTCCTGGTGCAAATGTTTCCAGGTTCTGGAAGAGTATTTTCTAGTGCTTGGCTCTGTGATCCTTTCTGTGTCTCTGTGTATCTTGTGATTTAGCAGCCTGTGCCTATTGTGCTTTGTTCCTGTAGTCTGCTGCTGTATTCTGATACCTTCTCGCCCACTGCTTTCCTCTCTGTTGCTCACCTTTTCCCATTTTGGTGTGAACAGCTTCTCTTTCTTCTGCCCAAAATCACTGATGGCAAGCAACACAGTTCCCTCTTGGAGCTGTGAAAATGAATTTTAAGAAGAACTTTTCTCTCTGTCTGCACTTAAATATTCTCGTTAGTGTGCACTCTGTAGTATGTACAAGAAAATGTAATTTTTATGATTTTTTAAATTATTATTTTTAGATTTATAATTTGAGCATAATCTGGGGAATTCCTGCAAGAACAGGGGAAGAAAGCATGTTCTTGAGGCAGAGTATGTTCAGTGTGAACACAGAGGCCAGCACAAAGCGTAGCAGTAGGGAAACTTTTTTGATGAATGGTGGCATTTTTTAGTATAGGCAAACAAAGCATTTTTCCTTAACCCTATTTGGAAATATTAGAATATATTTGAAGTGAGAACTTCAAACCAAAACAGCAGACCTTCCACAACTAATGGACCAAAGACCACAAAAGCCATACTTCATACATAAACTTCCACCCTGAGCCCCCAGTGTGGCAGAGATTTTAATTAACAGACAGTAGGGTCTTTTAATGGGAAGTTCTGGCAACTGAAACTGCAGCTTGTGCTACCAGCTCCAGCTATGACTTGAAGGGGTTTTATTTTCCGAATAGTTTCCATGATGTTGAGTTGTTTTTCTGTTCTCTTGCTGTTTTGTTGGTTTTTTTTTTCCTCTTCAGTATATTTTGACTCATCCTTTTCTTAGTCTGGTACTCATTTCCCGAATCTTCAGCCTCTGTGTTGATGTTTTAAGAATATATTTTTGAATCTTAACACTGTTTGACTTGATTCCAGATGATAGAAGAGGTAGAGTGTTGTGGATTGCTTTTAGTAGGTAACAGGATGTGGGTGTGGAGCAGGGGGCTGGACTACCATGTGGGTTTGTGAGTAGGATTTGGTAGAGCCTTTTTTTTTTTTTTTTTAATACAGGTCATGTTTCTGTTTGAGAGCTGTATTATGACTTTGTTTCCTTTCCAGTTTTCTCTGGTTTTTGGTTCCTTGGATCTCTTTCTTTTCTTTTTAAGATAACTGGATCTGTGGAGGAGTATAGCCTATCCAGTGGATTTGTGTGAGACCTAGGGGCTTCTTGACTTCCAGGTTTCTGTAGTGCATGGTTTTGGCAGAGATACTGATTTTTCTGGTTGTAATTTCCAGCTCTTACTGCTGATTGGACACTGTTCTCTTTATATTCAGGATCAAGTTTGATCAAAATCCCTCTCCTGAAAAGGCTATGCCTATTTGTTTGCTCCTTCTAACCTTTAACTAGTGTGTTTAATGTATATGGAGGTGGCATATTTATTCTGCTTTTGTGGTCATAGTATTTCCAGCCGATTTACCTGAAAGTGCTGTTAGGCAAGTTACTACTTTTGGCAAAGCCAGCCGTGAACTTCCAGAGAAGTGTCTTTCCCTCTTTGCATATTTCATTCCTCATATGTCTTTACCAGCAGAGTGCTGGATTAAGAATGGAGGTGATCATCAGTTACTCATTTACTAATGAGAGGCTGTGATCATGGACTGAGAAATCTGGACTTCGCCAGTAAAAGCCTGTTTTTAAGTGGGAATCTTTCTTTCTCTTCCAATGGGAAAACAGTGTTTCTGACTCGGATAGGGCATAAAAGATTTGATTTCAAAATACCATTCTTTTTTGTAACTTAGCGTTTAAAAAATTGACCTTTTTCTGTGCCAAAAACTTAGAAAAGGTAAAATCTTATTTAAGGGGGAACTAAGATGCAGTTCATTCCATTAATTCCTATTACTACTTTTTTTTTTTTTATTCTTTACATTATGACCACATTAGCTACTGTGATGACTTCTCTGTCACACTTTGAGGCTTGCTCTGCATGCCTGTACCTTAAATGCTTCTGTGAAGGTCACTGTGCTTAGCTGGCTCCCTGCTCATTGACTTTTTAAAATCCTTCCAGCAAGCTGCCCTTTTCTATGGCATTCAACGTGGACTATTTGTCTTTAAAGTCTTCACTAACCTGTTCCCTGCTGTGGCTTGGCCAGTAGCCTGTCTCCAGTGTTGGCTTGGCGGCTTTTTCACCTGAGTGCTCTTCTGCTTTTTTTCCTGGTTTTCCCATGTGCTCAGAGGAAACTTCAGCAACAAACCAGCGAGCTGGCAGCAGTGCATCAGGCCCACCGGGTTTTTTGTGGCCAGTATTTTTGTCATGTTCCTCTTTACTCCATCACAAAGGGGCTTGGAACCTGTCGTCTTGTTCAAATCTATGGAGCCTGAGGCTTTTGGGTACAAGGATAATATGGCCGTGCATCATTCTGAAGTTGAATGGACAAAGCTCTTAAAATAGCTGGAAGCATCACTCCCTTTTGGTGGATTCAGATTTTTAAATCTGCTAAATAAAGTTTGAGAGTAAAAATGTGGAATAAGCATTTGGCCCCCAGTGAGATAACTGTACCCAGCAATAGCAGAAATTTTTGGTTATGTAGATAAAGGTCTGTGGTTATTGATGTGTATATTAATCCAGGGGGTTTATGTTGCTTATTGTAACCCTAGTATTCCAGCATTCTGTGTAATTCTAAAGGTGGTGTTTGCTCGGAACCATCCTATTACTACTTTCTGGCTAAAAGAACTCTCAAAACTCTGCTCGAAGTAGTGTTTTTTTTTTTTTTTTACTGTTCCTTTAAATATATAATGTTTGCTTGTTTGTACATGCAGTGGCGGGTTTCTCATTACCTTTTTATTTCCATTTCAACTCATGCACCTTGTGTTATTGTTTGACAATACATTTAAAAGGATTGATCCTCCACGCTGCCTTTTCTTGTGGCTTCTAGCTTCAGGGAAGTAAAATAGTTTGTGTGTGCATGTGTGTCTGTGTAGCTGGTCTCTGTAACAGTGTTCTTTGTTTTTCTGACGCATAGAATTTAGGTCATTAAGGACTATGACAGGAAGGTCCTAAGAAGTGTTCTGCATCTTCACAGCACTGGAGTGCCTGTGGGGTTTGAACCAAAACCTATGCTTGAAATACTTAATATTGCTTAGATAAGAAGTCAAAATCCAAATCTATCTTAGAAGCTGGTGTGATGCTTATGAAGAGTTTGGTAGGATCCATCTGAGTTGAATCTCTGATATAACCTATCTATGGGTTATATCTATACCTGCTAAAGCTCCTTAGGAAATACAAGCAGCAGCGTGCCTGGCAGCCATGCTTTTTTCCATAAATGCTGACAAAAGCTGTAGCCTTACCGTTACAGCGGAGGTTTTCTTAGTGTTGTCTTTTCCAAATCATCGTGGCTGTGAAACTTATTTCAGGTAGTACCAGCCTCAGCTAAGGAACCAACCATGCTTGACTAGTTCTCTTCATGCCTTCTTGTCTTTTCCCTGTAACTGCCTATCTTCCAATTCCTTTAGCAGGATTCTGATCGAAAACATGAAGGAGAGCGCTGTAGAGAGAAGGTAAAGAGTGAGAAGAAAGACAGGCATCGGAGCCGCAGCCGATCTCAAGAGAGAGACTACCCTTACAGCAAACAAAAAGACAAATATAAAGAAGACTTCCGAATAAGAGACTGGGATAGAAAAGCAGACAGAAACAGAAGTCCTAAGAAATCAAAAGACAAAGAGAGGTCCAAGTACAGATGAAGGATGAGGAAAAGAGAGAGAAATGAAAATAAGTTTTCTTCACCATTTCCAACATTCTCTTAAATGGATGTGCAGTTACTGGACAAAAGCAGTTGCCTTCTGTTGGCAGCTTGGCCTTACAATGCCATGAATGCCCAATATATGACTGTCAGAGTAAGCCTTGATTCCAAAAAGGTGGTTTCAATAAAGTATTTCACGTTAGTGAAATTGAGTCTCCAATAAGGAATGTTTTCTAAAGCTTCTTGGAAACATAAGCACGCACTAACAAGTGCGTTGCATTTCTCCACTGAGAAGAGATTTGCAGGACATACCTCCTTTCTGCAAGGAGATTTTTTTACCTTCCAGCATCTCTAGATGTTGTGGTAGCGAGTGTGATAGAAGACCTGGCGAGACAGAAATGCGCAGTGCACGCTCCTTCCAGAAAGTGGGCAGATACCATTTGTAAATATATACCAAGACTTTTCCTTCCTTTGAAATTAAGTGCTTCGTTCCATCAGCTCTGTTTGCTGGCACCACGGTGCAGCAGCGGTTGCAGGCACCACAGTGCTGCTGTGCTGCTTGCAAGGGCCATGAAAACACTGCACCGTACTAAGGCAGCTGCACTTGCTTGCTCACTTATTGAACAGATGGCTTGGCTATGTGGCGTTCCTGGAGGATGCCTCTCAAAACGGAGATTCACTTGATACTTGGCCCGTCTGTAGTCACTGTTAGCGATCTGGCCTCCGTTGTGTCGGGAGATCCAGCTGCTATCGTGTCAGGCAGATTATGTTGGGTGGGTAGGAAAGAAGAAAACAGTCATTAGCAGAACTAGCGGAAAAGCAGAATTTGTAACTTGCGTTGTATTTGCCAAACCTAGATAGAAATAATTATCAGGTTTTGTGATGGAATTAGATCAGTTAATAACTCTTCATCTACAGAAGGATGGGGGTCATGGTATCAGACCTTGGATTTTCTTGAAAGCAGCAGGTTCTTAAATATCATACTTGCTCCTCGCCATTTAAACAGTGTTAGCCAGTATGCATATGTTTTAAGAACATGTATGTCCTCCTCTTTCTCTCCAGAGGAGGAGAAGTCTTGCGGTATTAGAGGGGGAGGAGAGACTTGGGGAATAGTATTTGTCTTTCCTTCCCCTCCATGGAAGATGTGATGGCTTGGAGGCAGCCGGCTGTGATGAATAAACTTAACTTCTTTTCTTATGTGATTTGTCTTTTTTCTATCATACTTGCTGTAGTGTCTGATTGTAATATGTAGTAAGATTTTTATGCCTTGATAGCCCTAATTGGAACATGCAACATGACCTGCAGGACAAAGACGATCTCAAATTCAAGGCAGCCAAGAAGAGTCACTGCAAGTAACTCTGCCCTGGAGGCCCAGCAGCTGTGCCTACAGACTGTGTGCAGAAAGTGAACTTCTGACTGAACTGCTCTGAGGGGAAGGCTGGTACTAAAGGAACAAAAGCAGCTCTTTACCCCATGGCAGAAAATCCTGACTGAGCAGGCCAGGCCAGATGCCTACAATATCCAACCCAAGCTGAGTGGGATAGGGAGGGTATTGTGTGCAGGAATGTGCTTCCCAGCAGCATCTCCCCTGTGTTTGCTTTGTTAAATACTAAGTGTGTTTGGCTAAGAAACTGCTTTTTGCTGAATCTCTCTAACTTTTGTTTGTTTCAGAGCCTGGAACTAGAAATCCAGGGTTTCCATAGCTCTCTCGTGACAAAATGTTTCGAAGCCCCTGGGCACATGCCGGAGCCTGTGCCGCCCTTGCAGAGTCTGAGCAAGCATGCGGGGCCTGCCATCCCAGAGGAGACAAACAGGGACCCTGCTCCTGGGAGGCTGCCAGTGGGGCCCAGAGCCACTCACTGCTCCCATCAAGACAGCTTGTTCAGTCTGAGCATAAGAAAACTTCCAAAGAGCTGTATTAGGCCAGGTATTTGGGGTTGTGCTGCTGAAGGCAGTGGGTTTTCTCCATCTCTTCCTGCTTTGTTAGAATTTGCACTGTCACACTGTCCTCAATCATAGAACAGTTGTTCCTTTCTGCAGCACATTTTTAACATGAAAAAAACACTGGCCAAATTTGACAAGGACGTGGAGGTGGCAGAGCAATTGAGTTCTTACTGCTTTTAGGAAATCATAGAATCATAGAATGTTAGGGGTTGGAAGGGACCTCTGGAGATCATCAAGTCCAACCGCCCCCCCCAGCCTCCAAGCAGGACTATAGAATCTAGGGCA
>JAVSBS010027012.1:77701-105183 GCA_033124195.1 Coracias cyanogaster | reverse complement strand
GGCTTTTGATACTGTACATCACGGGTCCTCAAACTACAGCCCGCGGGCTGGATACAGCCAGTCAGGGTCCTCAAAGCGGCCCGCAGGTATTTACAGAACTCCCCGCCCCTGCCTGCCGGGGGGAACCCAAGCAGCCTCAGATGACTTCCTGCCACTTAATCCGCGCCCCAGCCAGAGCCTGGGTGTGGCAAAGTTCCTTCAGTCCCTTCTGGCCACCCTTTCTGGACTGTGCGTCCGGGCTCAGGAGGGGGGCGGCAGCATCAGCGAGGTGGGCGACTCCCCCATCGGTTTTTTTCCAAACTATAGTCCGGCCCCTGCCAGTGTCTGAGGGACAGTAAACCGGCCCCCTGTTTAAAAAGTTTGAGGACCCCTGCCCTAGAATCTTAATTACGCTGTGAACTCCAGTCTCAAGTAGAGTTATATACCAAAATCAGTTAATTGGTCTAAGGAAGGCTTCTCACACGGTTGTAACTGCTTTGAACAGAAATTTAACCTGAGAGAAATTCCTGCGATTCAATGGAGAATATTTAATCAGAACCACAAAAGACAAAAAGCCTTTTTATAGAATACTTAAGGGATAGTTAAGTACTGAACTTTGTACTTCAGATGCCTAATATTTACGTTTAAGTCCTTTTTCTGGTATTTCATCATTACCCTTAGATTCTTCAGCTATCTCTGTCATCTCTGTTGGATTCAGTGAATAATTTTAGTATAAAGTAGAAACACATCTGCGAGAGACTAAGCTAGTAATCTAGAAATCCCAGTTGGGCACTCAAGTAGTCATGACAGCTTGTATTTCAAAGCTTGGCTTTCTGTGTGACAGAGCAGTTATGTGAGTTAATGGGCTTTTTATACCTTAAGTGAGCATTCTAACTACTGGACCATCAGGTTTTGGAGTATGAGAAAATGTATACATTCTTTCCCTCTTTTTTTTTTTTCCTCTCTCTACAAACTTGAAAAACCTTTGTCCAAGTTTATCTTGACATCTCAGTTATTTAGAGGAGATTCAAGCTATTTCTCACCTAGCCCTAAAACATAAGTAGGAAAATGCTGAAGGGGAGGAAAGGTCCTTGAATGCCAAAAGACCCAAACCACTGTTGAGAGAGTAATTTTCTGGAAAGCTTTGATTTAGCAGTTGGATCATTCTTAGTGATGCAATTCTACGACTTGTCTTGGTCCATTCTTTCAAGGCTTTGGTCACTGGTGTTGACATTTGCTACTGCCTTCACATCTTTGACCAGTTCTTGTTCTTTTCAGTTTATCTGGTCCATAAGAGCACCTTCTGTCCTTGGTTTATAGATCACCTAAGTCAAAAAAGCATGTTCAGGACACTTCATGAATCTCCTGGATGTATGTGCCCAACCCTAATGTCCTTCCAGCAGATGCTAGGATGATTGAAACCACGATTGAACATCCTGGGTCTGTGTGAACCACGAACAATTTCAAAAAGCTGTCATAGGAATTTTTTAAGGTTTCCCACAGTTATCTCTTTGCAGCACTTACATATCTGTTAGGCTATCAAAGCACATTTTCCTATTCTTTCTGACATACATAGCCTAGTAACCGTGCTCTAAATGATCTTTGACCACAATTAGTGTCCTGCATAAAGGAAGTAGTAACTGTTTGATTATGCATTCAGTTCAGTCTATTATGAATCATTCTTAAAATCTTAGTGACACCTGCAAGGTTTCAGCTCAATGAATGCTAACTGATTATAACTGTCAGACCAGTGAGCTTAAACCACAAATATTATAAATGATAAGAAGTAATTATTTGATATTTAAGCTATTTTTAATGACCTATACTTTTTCAGTATAGGTTTCCTTCTGCCAATTAAAAAAAAAAAATTAAAATGACAAATAAATCCAAGATTATCTTTTGTTTATGTAGGTCATTTGATTTTTTAGGTTTAGTTTGCTATGAAATTCTGTTGTACAACTCTTAGGATCAGAGGAAACAATACATATGTCTACTTAGATAATCCAGAGGAGATGGTCTCCAATGAAAAAGTAATTTTTGCACCTGTAACTTCAAAAAAGCATTCATTTTAGGAATAAGTTAAAGTGATACAGACACTATCAAAACATTTCAGTGATGAATATTTTTGCCTCCCTATCTAGACTGGAAACAAGCTCATTTCAAATTTTGGTTTGAGTCTTATACTTAGTCCCTCTGTCTTTTAAATACATGCTATCTTTCTGAGGACTCATCCTGGACTAAGTGCTACTATTAGTTCTTAACATTTGCTTGGATGAACTAAACTAATTGAATTGTTTCGCTCTCTGACTGCAGTGCGAGCTAGACTGCAAATCACTTTTGCACCCCTTCCATAAACTCTACATCTCTACTTTGTACATTTTATTCACTGTTTTAATGGGAATTTTTTTTTAAGGCCTGCAGAGTGTGTTATCATCAACTATAGAAACAATGAGAAGTACAAGTAAAGTATGTTCCATAGTGTAAGATGACATACAAGAATTTCAAATATTTAGGGCTCAATGATTTCAACAATTCTTTTTCTGTAAGTAAAAAAAGATCTAATTTATGCACAAGACTAAAGACTAGAGAAAAATAAACACAAGTAGGCTGGAAAGTACAGGTTAGGGGCTGACCTGCTGGAAAGCACCTCTGTGGAAAAAGACCTGGAGGTCCTGGTGGACGACAGGATGACCATGAGACACTAATATGACCTTGTGGCCAAGAAGTTCAATGGCATCCTGGGGTGCATCAAGAGGAGTGTGGCAAGCAGGTCAAGGGAGGTTATCTTTCCCCTCTACTCTGCTCTGGTGAGGCTCCATCTGGAGTACTGTGTCCATGTCTGGGCTCCCCGGCTCAAGACGGACAGGAAACCGCTGGAGAGGGTATAGCAAAGGAGTACAAAGACTATTAGGGGATTAGAATGTCTTCTTTTCGAAGGAAGACTGAGGGACTTGGGGCTTTTTAGCCTAGAGAAGAGAAGACTGAGGGGGGATCTTATAAATGCTTATAAATACTTAAAAGACGGGTGTCAGGAGCATGGGTGGTGCCCAGGAACAAGACAAGAGGTAACAGGCACAAACTAGAACATAGGAAGTTCCATCTAAACATGATGAGGAACTTTGTTATTTTGAGGGTGACAGAGCACTGGAACAGGCTGCCCAGAGAGGTTGTAGAATCTCCATCTCTGGAGACATTCAAAACCCACCTGGATGCATTCCTGTGCAAACTGCTTTAGGTGAACCTGCTCTGGCAAGGGGGATTGGACTAGATGATCTCCAGTGGTTCCAACTCCCATCATTCTGTGATTCTGTACCGCACTCAGTAACAAACTTAGCTTATTTGCAGATCAGTTTCACCATGCGTATTCAACATACCCCAGTATTCTTGGGAAAGAATTAGGTGATGTATAAGAAATGTCTGTTGTGAATGAGCACTCAGCTCCATCTTAAAGCTTGGGGTTTTTTCATAGAAGCACAGAATCACAGAATCATAGAATTTTAGGGGTTGGAAGGGACATCTGGAGGTCATCAAGTCCAACCCCCCTGCCAAGCAGGACCATAGAATCTAGCGCAGGTTACACAGGAATGCATCCAGACAGGTCTTGAAAGTCTCCAGAGAAGGAGACTTCACAACCTCTCTGGGGAGCCTGTTCCAGTGCTCTGTAATCCTCACAGTAAAGAAGTTCCTCCTCATGTTCAGGTGGAACTTCCTGTGCTCTAGCTTGCATCCATTGCCCCTTGTCCTATGACAGGGCACAAGTGAGAAGAGGTTGCCCCTTTCTTCTTGACACCCAGCCCTCATCTATTTAGACATTAATTAGATCCACTCTCAGTCTTCTCTTCTCCAGACTAAAAAGACCCAGGTCTCTCAAGCTTTCTTTATAAGGCAGGTGTTCCAGTCCCCTCATCATCCTCATAGCCCTCTGTTGGACTCTCTTCAGTAGATCTCTGTCCCTCTTGAACTGGGGAGCCCAGAACTGAACGCAGTACTCCAGGTGAGGTCTCACTAGGGCAGAGTAGAG
Source organism: Coracias cyanogaster (assembly GCA_033124195.1). Lineage (NCBI taxonomy): Eukaryota > Metazoa > Chordata > Aves > Coraciiformes > Coraciidae > Coracias > Coracias cyanogaster. The sequence goes on along the minus strand of JAVSBS010027012.1, from coordinate 101,183 downwards.
GGGGAGGAGGACCTCCCTCCATCTGCTGGACACACTTTTCTTAATGCACCCCAGGATGCCATTGGCTTTCTTGGCCACAAGGGCACATTGCTGTCCCGTGGATAACTTGTTGTCCACCAGGACTCCAAGGTCCTTCTCCACGGAGCTGCTCCCTAGCAGATTGCCTCCCAATCTGTACTGGTGCATTCTGTTACTCCAATGTAATGGCAGGCATAAAAAGAGGGAAAAAAGCTTCCACTGAGAAAAAGCTGGATTCCTGCTGACCCCCAGAGATCTTCTTAGGAGAGATATGGTAAAAATGACTTAACAGCCTTTAGAGTTTCAGCAGGCACTCCTAGGCTTCAGGTAGCCTGCACCCAGCTATGGAACAGGGAACTTTTTATTGTTTAGAAACGCCCTATTTCAGGAGAAAGAGGCAAGACCTTCATTTTAGGCACTGCTACACACCACTGCGTTTCTGGGCTACTCTGCTCACCCTGTGGAGGGGTCACGGTTCACCTGACGTACACATGGTCTGCCGAGAACTCTGGGTTATGTGGGATTTGCTCTCCAGTCATTGGACGTTGTGGTTGAGTACAAGGGGTTCTTCTGGAAACAACACAAATGAGCTGCATGGTCATCTGAAACCACAAATGTTTCCTGCTGTTCCTGTCCTGCCAGAGGTGTTGGAGCGGACAGGACTTTTTATTACCCGTGAGTTGGAGAGTTGACTTGTTTTGTTCTAGTGAGAGTTCGTACTTCCCTATCCTCACTTCCTTTTCGTCAATGCTATCTCCAGCCTCAGTTTCGATATTGACCTTTGGTGTTTGTGGTAGTTAAAAAACAGAACAGAACAGAAAACCCCACCTTCCTCTATGATGTTAAGAAGAACATTGATGTCACAGCAGAAACACCAGCTGCTTCACTTTGACTTAACTGAGGCCTGTTTGGAAGGGAAATCTTCATCCTTTAGGCTCTCTGTTCAGGGGTTAAAGGCATAGAAGCCAGCTCCTTAAGAGTTTTCTGTTGGATTCCCTTATCTTAAGGAAAGTAACAATGAAAAAACATAATGTAGATTCTAAACTGGTATTCCGGGGATAAGAGGAAATTAAGAGACTTATTTTGTAGTCATGCAGTGCAGTTCCTTTAGTTCTTTGTAGATGTGAGGTGGTCGTGACCAAAACTATGTTATGAATGGGATCTGGTCTTACGGTACTAAAGGCAAGCAAGAGAGGCTAGAGATTTGCAACAGGGATCTCTTTAATCCCATGGACATCACACAAGTCAGTAGAGTAGCATGAGAACTGTACACAAGTGGTTGGTATTCCAGGATGGGTGACACAGTAAGCAGTTACCCCAAAAATATTCATGGTAGCACTGCCTGCATCCTGGTGTCTGCTCTGTGTCGATGGCTGTCAGCCTTCTTGCTGATGGCCTTCCTCTTTCTTTTCTCAAAGATCATTAAGTGTGTCTATGAAACCCCCTGAGCGTAAATCTGGGTTGTGCTCTGGGTAGGTTAGGGTGGTGGCAACACATAGGTGTTCCTCATCAAAATCCTGTTTGGGCACGATGAGATGGTGTTTGCTCTTCCTTTGGGATGTGTGCCAAAGAAGTTGTTCTGCGTAGCTCTGTGCGTGGATGGAAGAGCGAGCAATGTGTCCCTGGTTCTGGGCTGCCAAGAATCATTAGCCCCTGTAGGTAAAGCTGTACCTGCTTCCTCCCACTTGTCAGAAAACCCCAGCCACCCAAACAAACAAAAAAAGCCAAAACAAAGCACACCCTCCCCACCCCATTAGTTATTTTGACAAGCATTCTAATTGTACATTTAAGAAGCTACATTCAACACTTTCAAGAAGTTCAGAAGCAGTTCTGAATGTGTTGTTCCTCTTATCTTTGTTCATCTCACCCACCTATAACTTAATCTTTTTTAAATACAAAATTTAGGTGTTATTGACCACAGGATTACAGATTTTGCTTGTAAGCTTCCTTGAGCATGGATAATGTCTCTCCTATTCTATCAATCACCTGCTGCACACACAGAGATAACATAAGCAATTTGAAAAATGTTAAATTACACTAAGATTTATATAAATACTTGCTACAGGGTGGTATTTTTGTACAAACCTCTTGGTCTGGTTACTGACAAAATGTGCTTTTTGTCAGTGAGCAAGCCAGTATCACCTTGGTTGAACACAGTAGCTGTGTTAAAAGGCATCAGCAAACCATGTTAAGGTTTGGTTCTTTCAAGCGTACGATAAATCACTGAAGCTGAAAGACAGTTCCAAGAGCTTTCTCAAATCTTAAGCTGAACAGCAGTAAACTTTTGAACATGAAACTTACTTGGGGCTTTCTGATTGTAAAAGGTACTTTTTACTATTAGTCCATTGGAAAACACTTGAGTAATAGCAGTCTCTTTTTTATATAAAAGGCAGAGGAAAAATAGATATTTTAGGCAAAAACAAGTTGGGATTCTGTTACATCGGATCTTAATATGGGATTATAATTTTCCAAGAAGAAGCTACCATTGGCTGTACTACTGAAATCAGTTCTTCTCTATTCTCTCTGTTCTGCAGTCAGGTGGAGAGGTTGCTACTCTTGCGTGGTTTGGGGGAGAGAAGAAAGGTGATCATTTTGGCAAGCATGTGAAAATGCCTCTTCTAAAGGTACTGGCTCTTTACCAGCCTGAATGCAAGACTACCCATCAATAACTGATCCAGCACTCTAGCAGGACCTGTTAAAGTTAGTGATGTAAATCTTTGGGGTGAACACCTACCTCAAGTCAAAATTTCCAGCGTCTCCATCAGGAAGAGAATTTCACTGGCAGAAAATGTCTAGACTTTGCCTAATAGTGTGTGAAAATCCTATTTAAAATTGGGAGCATAGCTTATCCTGTGTAACAGGGACTTCTTGTTCTTAGTGAACCAGGAGATTGAATTGATGGAGTATGGCTTGACAGTCTGACCCAAGCCTTGTGAAAGCAGCAGGGGGAGATACTCTCTCTCAAGATAGGATGGAGAATATATTACTTCCAGGAACTATTTACAATAGACCTGCATTTGATTAAGCACTTGCTTTATCCTGCCTGTCTTCTGCTGGTAAGGGGCTAAAAAAATTTCATTGTGGTACTATGGCCACCCACACTTTTTTGATATTCCCAGCAGGTGAACTTTTTCAGATGAGGAAGACACTAATAATGCTTTTCTCTGGTGCTGATGCAATAAATGGCTATTTCCTTTAGCAAAGCAAATAGCTCACTGGGTGTGTAGACCAGAACACCTGTGGTGTTCCACACTACCAGTGTCAAGAGAGCGTTTTTTCCTCATGAAAGGCTAACACTGTCAGGACAGTGGTTTTGCACAGGGAGCCTCCTTGAAAGTCATCCTTGGTCCTCTCTGTAGCCTCCAGAAGCTGCCACAACAGGGCTGCCTTACTTTAAGGTTGTTGATTTTTTTTTTTCTGGTGAAGGTCTAGTTGTTTCACAAACCAATAAATCTTCAGTTTTCAGCTCAACAGAGGAACATCCATTACTGGGGGGGCATCTTCTCCTCTGAAAACTTCTCCCACTGCAGCTTTTTCCCTCTTGAACATGACAGTGCCATTGGGCAGCAATAAATCTTTGCAGAAAACTCAGTGTGCTTGTTAGCGCAAGGCAGCATAGCGGAGAAAGGAAATATCTGTGAAACCACAGCCTTGGGCCCTCAAATGTTTATCTGCACTGGTGAATGAAAGAGTTTGAGACCATCTGAAAAATTGAATATGATCTTTTCTTTCTCATAGTCTTCTGTTTCTCAGACAGCAAACACCTAGGTAAAGGTCCTTAGCAGATTGTAGGGACTGGGTAAAGGTCTTCCAGGCTGACTACAATTTGAATGATACTGGATTCTTTTGCTCATGCCTTTTTACAGTAGATGGGTTTAGTCATTTCATTACAAATGAAAGACGAGTGCAAAATTACCTTATCTGATTTTTTATCATTTCTTTTTATAACCTCTGTATCATTCTTATTTATGTAGTAAAAAAAAAAAAGTTACTGAGAAGTAGGAGTTAAAACGATACTAAGCAATTTTGAGTGCTTTGCTCTGTTGCCTTCCTGGATTATAAATAATGCAGCAGCTTTCTCTTGCCTTTCCAATAGTACTGCTCCATGGTGGTCTTGTGATGAGGTAAGTGGCATTCTGCAAGTTTAAATGGTGCAAAGAAAATCCCTCTTCTCCAGGGGTGTGGAGTCAAAGGGTCTGGGTATTCTGCTCTTAGAGCTGTTCTGGGCAGCAGAAAAGTGGCATGTTTGTTCAGTTGTGACCTTAGGAACACTTCCGCTTCCCTGTTTCTGTAGCCACTAACCTGCCCAGCCAGAACTCTGTGGATCAGAGGAAGTTCTGTGACAGAGGCAGGATAGATGTGCTGCCCTCTCATCTTGCCACTGCCTGGGCACTCATCACACAGCAGCAGGGCAGCTCGGGTCCCAGACAGAGCCTGGGTGTGACGCAAAGGTGTAACCATCGACTGGCACCAAGTGGGAAGTGCTGGGGAGGCTTGCTTACCAGTGACCAGTCTTTGGATTAAGCAGGATGCCACTACAAAGGGTTTGGCCAGTTTTCTTCCTCCCACAAAGTACACAAGTGGGGGGAATTTTGGCCAGGAAAGGGCAGCCCTGCTCTGGTGTGTTGCCTTATGCCAATGGCAGAGGTGCTCTCCTTCAACAGTACCCCCACCCTCACTGGCCCTGTGGGCAGAGGGCACTTCGCTAGCAGAGCTGTTTGCAGCATCCAAAGTGTCCCAGATGTTAACCTCTCCTTGAGTCGCCAAAACTTCCTGCTGTCTAAAAGTGGATTTTGGGTGTATTTCTTTGCAGCAAGGTAAGGAACAAGCAGAGCAAAACCTCAGGTTCCTGTTGGGAGGTGTCTGTTGGTCTTTGCTTTGGTCAGGCTGCATGTCTCTGAAGTAGTCTTTTGATCAAGGCACCAGTAGGTTAAGGGGTTTGGTTTTTGGTATTTTCCTGTAGTCTCCCAGAGGAGGTTCCCTTAGATGTGGAGGTGTCTGAATGAGGCTTTGCAATACCAGGTATTCAGGAAAATGTTGATTTTTTTAAAAATGTTTTTTTTTTCCATGTGTCCCTGAAGGATAGAAATTTGCCAGATGCAGAGGGAATGAGGCTGAAATAACCTGGTAAAGCATCCCTGGTGGAAAACTTTTCACTTGCCCCGGAATATTCATGTGCCATTTTCTTTCTGCGACTCAGAACTAAGATCTGTTGGGAACCTCTTTTTTTTTTTTTTTTTCTTTTTTTATCCTTTTGAAAAATGAAGTGAAAGTTTATCAACCTGTGCAGTTAAATAAGAGCTCGACCAGCCACATGAGGAAGTAAAACCTTCCTATAGAATGAGCTCTAACCTGCTCACTGCACTTGTTTGCTCTCACTTGACATCAGCCTTGCCATAAAGCCTCTAAATACAGGCTGACAACTTCCTGGTGAGCCCAGTACTGCTCTGAATCCAGCTTCTGGCTCGCAGATGGTGGGACATTATTCCTGGGACGCAGAAAGAGCAGATGTGAGGTAAGGTGCAGAGCAAGTGGGGCTACCTGTGAGTACAGCTCGCTCTCTGGGGAGTTTGGTTTTATTATTTTTGGCAAATGCAGCAGGGAAGGTGGGGAAGGGGAAGGTGAATAATTTCCTAGTCATCAAGACAACGAATGACTGGTCTTGTTACTAAAAGTTAATGTGCATCTCTAATTCATGAAAGTAAAATGTATTGTTTTTCTGAAAGCACAGCACCCCATCTTCTTTCAGAGAAACAGCTCATGGAAGAGCTCAAATGGGCTGGCAGGCTCAGTAATTTGGAGTGTGATTCTCAGGAACAGAGAAGGAAGGCGAGGTGGCCCAGATCTAAGGTGTGAGGGGGAGCACTATTATGTCAGGAAGCTGTTGCAGCACTCCAGGTGTTACTCAGCATGCACACCTAGTTTAGAGAAGACCCAAACCTGCTCTGCCTTGATCAATGTCAGGTTCAGCTGCGGTTGTGTCCCCTTTACCCCTGCTTGGGCAGGACGGAGCTTTGAGGAGCACCAGGTTCCTCTGAGTCAAGCTGGTCCTTACTGTGGTTCTGTGGCCTGAGGCTGCAGGAGGTGCTGCTGGAACACACAGCTGTGGGCACCGCATCCTGCTCTGGCTCTTCACAAGCAGAGCAAAGACCTGGTGGAAGGATTAGGCAAAAATTATTCTTTAAAGTCACTCAAGATGAGGAATTAGAATATAACCACTACTTTTTTTTGAAAGTCTTTATGAACAGTTCATATTATTATTTTTTAATCTTCCAAATCTATCAAAAATATAAAAAAGGCAGACCTTGATACGTCTCTCAATTATTTTTTTAAAAATAACTACAGTCAGTCCGTGTGTATGTGTAACAGAGGGCACAACACCTCAGTCAGAGCAGGGTGCTTTTTAAGCTAGAACATAGAGTGGGCACACAATTACCTGTGGATAAATTTAGTATGGAAATTAGAAGACTCTGGGTTTCAGAAGAGGGAGAATAAGAGCAGCATCTCAATAGGTTCTGCTGAGATGAGAGGGTGAGAGTGGCAGGAAGAAATCTAAGTAGTTTGAAAATAAAGGTCATAAAGTTCATAACTGGGATTTCACAACCTGTTTGCCTGTGACTCTGTGATGCATGATTTCTCCTCTTGTTGTATGTTTTTGTGCTGGTTATAAGCAACCAACTGGATTTGGTCACACTACTAACTGTTTACTAATGTGTAAACTAGGGATTTCAATATCCTTTAATTCTTTGTGTAGAAGGGTGACCTCAGTGTTGGCTGTGACCAAGCAGAAATCCAATAGCTAACTTTGCAGAGCCAGCCTGTTGCTGCTGATGGCTCATACTGCATTGTACCAGCCCCAGGCAGCAACCCAGAGCTTGGTGTTGCCACGCGTGGCACAAGCTCACCAAGCCGAAGCCCACACAGAAGGGCCAGGCCTTGCAACTGCTGCCTCTGCATGCCAGGATGCAAAATAGGCAGACATGGACCATGGGCTAGGGCTTCTTGGGGTGGGGCTGGAAGAGTGGTGTGGGGAGCAGCCTTCACCCAGCTGGCCTCTGCTGCTGATGCTGCTCCTGGGGCTGTGAGGTGCACACTGCAAGAGAGACATGACCTCTGCACCCAGAAAGCTGGCTGCTAAAGTTCTGCATTGACCCTACTTTCCAATGAAATCCAGGACAAACATGCACACAACACAGCGTGATGCTGATGTGGGAAATTGCTCTGGTATTAAAATGAAACGCATCAGAATAGATAGAAGTACAGGTTTAAAAAATACTAGTGATGGCTATTAAAATATGTATTCAATATTTTATTTTCAACCTCAGGACAGATGGCAACTATTTATTGACATAATATAGACACAAAACCAAATCAAGTAGTACATGTTAAGTGTTTGGAGCCACTGACAGCAAACCTGGGAGGAGAGTTTGCTACAATGCTAGCTCAGCTGTGCCAGCTTCAGCTATATTCAGGTACAAAGACACATTACTGGATTTCAGTTCAGAGAGTAGTTATTTCAAAGCCAAGAAACCATTTCAGTATTGGAAAAGTAAGCAAATGCCTTTTAGTCTTCAGTCCATGAATTAAAAACAAGGGTTAAATGTAAAAACTGTTACACTTGTGGAGTGCACTGTGAAGAGAAACACTCAAGCCCACAGGCTAAAATAAGTAATGCTTTGGTTTAGGTGGAAAAATACACATGGTAACTCCTTTCCCGTTATGCATATGACATGCTCAAGGTATTTTTTATTCTACTGAAGCTATGTGGCACTTTTAACAGAGTGCTATGTTTCTTCCACAGAAGAATACCTGAAAGTGATAAGGCTACATAGAAAAGTAAAGGTCAAAGTCATATGAGGTGGAGTTATAACTAATTATCATGTTTTCCTGCTGAACTAATCAGTTTTAAATTAACTGAACCCAGTGTGAATTTCTTCCCCACAGCCCTGGAGTGCTCTTAATACTTCAGGGAGGAGCTGCACTCAGGCTCCTCACCGCTCTCCCTGTCTCTGGTACCTCCATGCCTTTTTCCACTGGTTTCAGCTTCTAAGCAGTCTGGTGGCATGTGGGGTGGGGTGGGCTTGGAAGGGGAGCTGGTGCGTGCAGTGTGGTTATGGCTCTGGGTTCATCATGTAGCAGTTGTCCGGTTAGTTAAACCTGCGTCATTTGCTGACTGCAATTAGAGAAGGGAAGAGGGCCACCCTTACATCCTACATGTGGATGGATGAACCAGCCACAGCTTTTATCCAGGTAGCACCAATAATTGCAGAGATGTGGCGAGTATGCCAACCATGACCAAAAATATTTGGCTTGTTGGATGAGTGATCAGCATGTATGTTCTTCTGTTGTCATGCTTGTTGGGCTCAAATGGCTCTGGGTATGCTTGCGTATGCTGCCTGTCACTTTCATTTACTGGGTAGACCAGAAACGTAAATAGTGCAGTTCTGGAGAAGCCTGAGGTAGCTTCCTGCTGCTTCTGCACACTCATTTCTGACTTACCAGTTTCTCTTGGCAATAAATATAAGAGAAATTGAAACCGCTTTTCAGATTGCCTGCTTCCAACAACTGCCCTGACAGCTTTCAAAAAACCAAGCTGCCTCTCTGAGTATAAAAGTCCTCAATGAAATAGCAAATACCATGAAAAGAGTGAGTCAAGCATCATTGGAACAGATGAGTGACAGAATTTCATAAGTATGTTTGTCTATACAAAGAGGAACGCATACTAGGAAAGATAAAACTATATAAAAAAAAAAAGTTCAGAGTTCCCAGCTACTTTGCAAACATTTCCTTAAATTACTTGCTGAAATTTGCTATACTTGTTGCTATGGCATCTGAGCTCATCCAACAACATTTGACAGATTTTTATCTGTAGCTCACAAACCACACTGAGCAAATTGAAAATCCCCCGTTACACCGTCCTTTGTATCATTTCCTGTGAGATAAGGCTGAAGAACAAATTTACGCATACAGCGTGTTTGTGTACAGACAGGCTTGCATAGCTCATGAAGTAGGATGACACCTGTCTGACATAATGCCTGGAGAGTGACAAACTTTGCATGGGACAGTTCAGAGCTGTTATAAGTAAGGGTGGATCCGAAAAATGCTTTCGTGCTGAGAAGATTGGGCAGTCTCTTCAGAGAGAAGAGAGCTGATCAGATAGGCTCTTTGCTGTGCACTAAGGCAAGTAACTGAGATTGCACATTTTTCCCTCCCCAAAGCTGATGCCTGTTGGACAAGGCTGGGAAGACAAGAGCACTTGGTTTAAAGGAATGTAAATGCCTACTAAGATGGCACTGGCTAGTTCACTTGCTAGCAAACCAGTACCACCAAGCTCTGGAAAAGTTTCTGTGGCAGGAGCGGACATGCACCAGAGCAAGCTGGATTTTTTCTGCAAGCTGGGCTATGGTAAGCAGGACATCTGCAAAGTGCTGGAGAACCTGGGTCAAGAGGCCTTGGAGGATGATGTGCTGAAAGAGCTGATTCGGATGGGGAGCAAACCTCAAGTGCTGGAAAGCCAAGCTCAGCCTTTCCCACTAAAACTTGTTGCCCGTGGATCATGTAGCACTACATCAGGGTTGAAGTGGCTTGGAGAAGCTGAAAGTGATTCCTCCGATTACTTGAGACCCATTGTGATCGATGGCAGCAATGTTGCAATGAGGTAAGCTCTGTTTCCTAAAAGGAATCTCTCTTCCTCTGAAGATTTTGGATTTTAAAGCTGATGGCTAGAAGTACTTTTTTTCTTCAGGTGAGAGGTGCATCAATGTGTTTGATGTATAATGTATGAACCACCTCTCATTCTTGTTCTGTGGCTGAGGAATAGCTTCTAGGGACCTGCTGTCTCTATGCCCATAAATACACACGCCAAATGCAATCACTGGCTCGCTCTGCATTTTGACCTTTCATAAGCCAACAGCCAGCTAACCACTACTGTTTATGGCTGTGTGATTCAGCAGCTTTCTCTCCCTTTCACTGATGTTTCCCTGCCTTTTCAAATGGCTGCCTAGGATTTCTAAATCTATATGCTGAGGTGTTTCTAGGAAAAACTGATGAACAGATAGACCGAACAGCCCAACTAACCTAAGAAGGAGAGGAAAAATAAAGAAGGGAGACTGTGGTTCATACCATTACAGTTGTACCGTTTTGACTTGCAAGTAACAGTGTCCCCAGCTTGTATATTTGTTGTTGGTTTTTATTTGGTTTGGCTTCATTTTTATGGTAGTATCAGGGAATTGATTGTTGACTTAGACTCATAGAATATATGATATAGTACTGAATAGTCTCATTTACTCCTTAATTAATTCTGTTTCTGGGAAGTGCCATAGCAACCCATCCTGGCCACATTTCCTAAGCAGTGTCCTGACTCAGTGAAAGCACACTTACGGATGGAGAGCATGGCATGTCCATGTCAATGGAAAGTCCAAAGACAGCAGTGGGTTGAATTCTCTTTACATGAGCAATACGAATAACCAGGACATGCTGGCTATCCACCATTTTCCCCTGTTACCTTTCCTGTCCACCCAGGAGAGCCAATTCCATTCCTGCAGGTTGGTAAAGGGCAGAGGAGGGATTCCTCCTCCAGTTAGCTTTGGTGTGAGGTGAGATGAGACTACATCCCCTCTGGATAGAGGGCAAAGTGGGCAAGCACATCCAGAGCAAGTAGAGACTAAGCAAATCATGCCATCTTCTGGATGAAGGGAGAAATCCCATCTGAAAATGAGAGGTTTCTCCATCAGAGCAGCTCATGAGGAGTGAGAAATAGACAACAAAGATCCACTTAGCCTTGGCTGGGCCATGGGCTCGGTAGCTGAGCATTAGGGTCTTTTACTCTGATTTGTATTTTCACCCTAGAACTTCCTTAGAGTGTCCTTCTTGCCTCTCTGCAAAAGAAATGAGCACCCATTCAGGCAGAGCGGCTGGGCTGAGCACCTACCCTTTCACTGTGTGAGGGCAATAGACCCCTGACTGGCTACAGGCTCCATTCTCCTGAGACAACCTTGTCCTCATCAATTTGCCGGGGCTGTTTTAGCAAAGACAGAGGTGGACAAGGCAGAGAACAGCGATGTTTCCAAGATGGCAGAAGATGCACCTTTGCCACTGAGCAGAAGGCCCAGAGTTGACTAGTGGCTAATGAGATAGTGCATGTGATTGAGCTTGGAGTACTCTGGAAAGCTCTGAGATCATCCTGCTCTGCCAGCCTGTGCATGTGAGCTTGCTAGAAAGAGATTATTTAAAACAAACATTGTTACAAGTATGCACAGCATATGGCTTCTGCTAGCAAGTTATATTGCTTTCCCAGACCACATGCCCACCTAAATGGGTTTTCAAGAAGCCACGTGTGCTTCTGGCATGTAAAATTTAAATCCTTTTGAGGAATGACTTCCAAAATATGAGTCCAAGAGATGTTTGCCTGCTAGATTATTGAAGGCTAGTGTTCTGTTGTGGATTCTTCATCTTTCACCTACAAGGAATTAGGGGAATGTGAAGTACTTCTGAGTTTCAGAAAGCCAAAGGTTTTACAGCTCTTCTCAGCTGTGCTCAACCTGTGTCTTGATAAAGTTAAAGACTACTTGGATGATGGAGTAGGTGCTTGACCTTGTCAGTTCTGTTTGTACTGAACTGATGTGGCATGGAAGGAGCTGCTTTCCCCTCCTGGATGCCTTCCAAAGAGGTGCTGAATGGCATTTACTTTGGCTAATGGGACAGTCTTGGTGAGTGCTTTTGGTATCCTTGTTTAAATTTTTCTGGTTTGCTGCTGTCATACAGAGAAGGGCTGTTTGCACAAGTCAGGAAAAAGGGATGTTAGGTTTTCTTGCTGAGAAACCTTCATCGTCAACACCAACAACCATAAAAGTGCAGGAGAAGCAGCAGTGTAGGGTTGAAGCTGTCAAAAAGTCAAAGCCTGGAGAGGCAGTTGCCTGTGTGGATAAAAATATCTCGATTATTTCTATTTCTGTCTTAGGACTGATGTTTCTGGAGCATTTCAGAGTTGGCGTTGAGGCCCCATTGGTGGGTGCAAGGTTTTGAAGAGGATGTCTTTAACCCAGGGTAATAGTGCAAGTGAGCTGGCAGTCTCCTATCATCAGCCAGCCTATCCATAGAAACTGAATGGAAAACAACCTTGCCTTCAGCCAGTCTCACTATTCAAGCATCTCAGTACGCTTTGCATTTCCACCACATGTAATCAGTAACTTAGCTGTCTGCCAGCTGATCCTTGGGAATCTGGCAGGACAGTTTAGTAAGGCTAGTGGAAAAAAATAAATGGAATTGTGTTACTATGAAAAGAGAACTGGCATAACCCTATTCACTCCTCACTGAAGAGGCTATCTGCTCTATTCCTTGCCCTTACAGCTAGCTTTTAAGCTGTTATAGATACAGAGGTCTTTCCCTAAGCCAACAGAGTCCTGCATTAGTCTTTCACCCTTCTGCTGATGCTGTGTCAGGACCCGGTGGAGATGGGGCCATTCACAGTTTTCAGACGAAGTGGTTTTGACTAAACTTCTTCTCAAAGGGGTTGGAATTGCAGAATTTAAAAAGGAGTCACTACATGCTGATTGTAGATTAATTGCAGGAGTCACAGGGAGGCCGTTGCTGATTCAGCTTCTGAGAGACAGGCCCTGCTGATCTGCGAGCCAAGTGCAATGTGCCCTGTTGCTGGCAGGAGGGAGAGAGAGAGAGATGAGACTGAGTTAAGAGAGATCAGTTATGGTCCATGGGCTATGGGGGTGTGCAGGAAAGGTGACTGGCAGAAGCCAGTCTGTTGTCAGGCAACATTTATTCATCATTTAAAGTTTTAAAAGTTTAAAGTTTCAAAGTCCTTGCTCCGCTGCACGGCAGACACTGGTGTTCAGTTGCATCAACGCTGCAGCGCACCATGTGCATACATACTAGTTTAGATTCACCTTCCCCAGGTTTGGCTGGAGAAGCAGCAGCAAATGGATTAAGTGGTAACACTGAGAAACAATTCCAGGTGCCTCTTCTCACTTGTTCTGTATGGCCAAATCACTTGTGCTTGACTCTGTTACCTTCTGCACTGGTGCTACTTCTAGAACTACGCTCCTAAGGGTGACAGGGTTATATATATATGTCAATGTTAAAGCAGGCTGCTGCTGAGCTTTGAGGCATGGCATCAAAGATATACCTAGACTTCCTTTTAAAGGCAGTGATCTGAAAAAGTCACCTGAATTTCCAATTCACCTGTCCAGGTGACTTTATACCTATCCTGGATAGATCCTATCCTTTAAAACTAAAAACCCCAGTTGTTCTAGAATAGACACCAGATGTGTTGAGCACTTCACTTATTATTGAAGGTGTTTTTAAGACTTACTATTGCCTGAGTAGGTATTAATAAACAACAAGTTTCTTCCTATAAACGGTAATATTTTTCATTTTTGGTCACCATTTCAGCACTGAAACTTTTATTAGGTGCAAAATAGTGCTTTGGTTATGAGGTTGATGTAGGCAGAACCTAGAGATGAATTCCTGGGGAACAATGTGGGGAGAGGCATTTGACTGCAGCATCATCCTCAACCTGGTTACAGCAGGTAGGTGTAGTAACTGATATAGATAGTCATTTACAAGTACATTTTGCAGAGGTGAAAGCCTAAGTGAGACTGTGGTGATATTATCCAGAAAGCTCAAAGTACAAGCACAAGGTTCTTTTAGATACTGTGAGGATGCTTATCCATTTTAGGACTTCGTAGAGTTTATTTTTCTTTCCTTGTGCAGAGGTAGTTAACACATTACCTTCCTTTGCACTTGCACTGTGCTGTAGTGAGATTTTAGATAAGCAAATGACAAGTAGTAAGAACTTTTTTCCTTGGGGCGGGGGGGAGAGCAAGGGAGAAACTTAGGAAGGATTTCACCTCTAGTTGGGTTTTTTTGAGGTTCTGTGTCTTGCTGCGAATATTGATAATTCTTCAGAACCCGCCTTGCCTGCATTCCTCTACAGCACCTGTCTCAGGGCTTTCCTAACTTTCTGTGCCATGAAGACATATTCCACCAACTAGGGCAAGATAAAGATGGGCCTGAGCTGCCTGTGGCAATCTCCACTGAGGTATTGTCCCTTTTTTTGGTGCCCTGAGTTAGGTTCTCCATATCTCTCATCCTGCCTCTTGCAGGGTTCCTTCTCCCATAGTTTGACTCCTGTACCTGAAAGCAGTCAGCAGCTGAATGACATGTGATGATACTTGCAGCCACTTCAGACAGTTAAGTCCCTAAAGTCATTGTTGCCACAGAAGTAAATTCCCACATTTTGTTTCTCAAAGGAGAGCCTTGTGGGTTTCTGCTTGTGCTGGAAGAAACTGTCACTCCTCAAACCATTACCAGACGAGGCACATGAAGGGTCTGAAACAGCCTAGGAGCTTGCTGGTACTTTAGGACCCAAGTCTGTCCACATACAGATGGAAGCAACAGACTTGGGTTGAAGGCAGGACATGGAAACGCGGGATAGGATACCTCTGTTTCTAAGTATCCTAATTGCTTCAGATAACAAATTTCTGGTTCTGCTGCAGGAGATGTTTGGATCTGTCCAACCAGGACACCCTGCCAGGTTGTTTTCTTGAAAGCTGGCAAATGACACAAAAGCTGTTTATTTTCCCTTTTCATTACTCATTCAGCTAAAGACAACTGTAAGCTTCTTGAAAGCTTTGCTTCACCATCCTCCTCCTTTTCTTTTGTAGTCATGGAAACAAAGAAATATTCTCTTGCTGGGGGATCCAGCTGGCAGTGGATTGGTTTCGAGAGAGGGGACACACATACATCAAGGTTTTTGTCCCACTCTGGAGAAAGGAGCCCCCTCGGCAAGACAGTCCCATTGCAGGTAGGTCACCATCCTGGGCATAATTTGGCAACTATTAGGTGCAGTTTGGAGACAGGGGGTGTGAAGAGTCCAGTAGAGTTTTACCCTGTAAAGACAAGCGCAGTTCAAATTCTGTATCAGGTTTCCATCACTTAGTGATTAATTCATCGTGGCACACTCCTGACTAGCAACTAAAACTGCTTACAAAGCTTTGTTGCACTGCTTTGAGCCTTCTCCTTTACAAGTTGCTGCCAGCTGAGTTAAAGAAGCTGTTTTTCAGCTCACAACGAGTCTGCAGAGCTTTTAAGGCCAGCCAGGAGACAATGACATTGTTGCCTATATTATCCAAAAGCAGCAGTATCACTACTTGCATGGCTGTTATCTGTTAGCCTGTTACCCTGATAAGTGGGTTCCTTTTCCAGGACGAGGAAATGCATCAGCTGAAGTTTGTGGAGGGTAGTGAGATTCAGTTTGTACGGAAATAGATCTGCCAGATTTGTGCAAGAAGCTTGGTGTCTGCAGACGAGGCGGCTGGAGATCCCCCTTTCTGCATAGCAGGAATTACAAGAAGTCAGTGTCCTCAATAGCAGCAAAATAAATGTGTTTGTTTATTTATTTATTTTATCAGACACGTTTTATCTCTAAGTAAAGCTTGTATCAGGGCTGGTAATGAGCTTTCTAGCATATAATGGAGTAAAAAGGGCACTACAGGCACTTTCAGTATGCCTCTGGTGTAGAATTGAAACCACGCTTTTACAGTTAAGGCTTAAACATAAAAAAAAAAGTTGTCTGAAATTTTACACATAGATGGTTTTGTAGAAGACCTAATTTTCAAGTTGCCAAATAACCACCAGACACCAGTGCATCTGAAAATCACACCACTGTAAGTTGCCTAAAGTGCTGAAACATCTTTAGATTCCTGTAGGCTTCTAGCATGTTATCGAGACCTGGTTATAATGTGTTTATTAGTTTAACTTTTAAAATTTTTTCTTCCCTTTTGTTTCTGCCACCAGATCAGCACATTCTTGAAGAACTTGAAAAACAATCAATCCTTGTGTACACCCCATCCCGGAAGGTGAAAGGCAAGAGGGTCGTTTGCTACGATGATCGCTATATAGTGAAAGTTGCTTATGAGAAAGACGGAGTCATTGTTTCCAATGACCACTACCGGGATCTGCAGAACGAAAACCCCGAGTGGAAATGGTTTATTGAGCAGCGACTACTCATGTACTCTTTTGTCAGTAACAGGTAAGATGCACTTGTTAAACAATCTTGAATTTAAATGTTATGGGCCAAGTCAGCTCCAACATCAATGCACCTCCCACCAGTAGTAGGGTACACAAGGCTTTTTCTGAAAGGGATTTACCACAACTTTTCTTATCTAATTTATTTAGTTCCTGCTCCCTCAGCTTTGGTCTTAAACCTGCCATGTCACTCTTCAATGGACTTCTGTATTTCAACAGCAGCATTAGTGATCAGCTTTGCTTCTTCCTAATCCAAACCAGGATGTTAAACCAAGGCTTGGTAACTTTTAATTGCTACTTCCTATAAGAAACAGAGGAGAGGACGCTGGCTATCTGGCAGTATTTTTAATTCCCCTACAAGGCAGAACAACAATTTTCCTATGCTTTTGCAATTACAACTTTCTAGAAGAAAAGAGAAGAGAAGCTGGTCTCTCTGGCCCTTAACCATCCTCATTGGGGAAGGTTTCCACTGAGGACCTTGTGCTGTGCCTGTGAGGCTGAGCTGGGTGATACTCAGTCTGCACGTATGAACCTTGTCTGAATTTCCCAGTAGCAGAGGTGTTCATTAGCCATCAGCTTGGCTGGGACAATGCACCCAGGGACATCCAGTGTGCGTGGATGAGTGCTGAGCAGAGGAGCTGCCTCACATGGCATCACTCTCTGTGGGTCAGGATGGAGACATGGCTCTCCTGCCAAAAAAATTGGATGGGAGTCCTTGGCACTGGGTTTCAATTTCCCTGTAACACTGTTCACAGAAATGCAGTCACTGAACACCAGCATACTGTATTTCTGAAAGTGCCAGTCCATTATCTTCATAGTTATTAATGGGTTATAAATATTGATATGATACCTTCCTTCCTACTCCATAGGGATTAACAGTCCTTTTCAGAACCCTTCCCTTCGAAAATCTAGCTGTTACTGTGAAGCCCAGTTGAATAATTTCAGTAGGACCATTCAGTCCCATTAAGCGGATAACTAAATTTCCTGAGTGCCTCCATTCCCCCCTGCCTGTATCTCCCTTCATCTGACAGAGTTGTTCCATGGGTGGGTGTAGTGTAGATTCATTTGCAAGCAAGTCCAGAGATGCTGATTAGTTTTCTTACTGAAGTGTCACATTCAGGTACTGGCACAGAAGAATAAACAGTTTTATCTGAGCCTTTTGCAGGCCTTGTAGCAGGAAGCCTTCACTGAACCCTTGAGTAAGGCTAGGCTTGTTTATCATACCACATGCATGATCAGCTGTAGGTCTGCATTAACTGTTGACATTTTAATCCTCATTCTCCTACAAGTATTTAGTAAGAGAAAAGTGAGTTTGCTGTGGAAGGGAGCTAATGGTGAGAATCACAGTGCTGGCACAACAGAAGAGTTTGCTGCTGCGTCAGAGAAAAAGGAAGTGATACTGCTGCAGCTGGGGCTGCTGGCCAGCCAGAGCTCTGCCAAGCCACCATGCCTTCCCAGTCCTTTTATGTTATTACAAAAAAAACAACAACAACATGAAGCTGAAGCATGGTTGCCTTGGCCCACAGGAAGGCACCGTGTCTAGTAATGCAGCCTGACTTCTGAAGGCCAGGCCACCGAAGGATTACAAGGATTTCCTGCCCTGAGCTTGCACCACAAGCT
This sequence comes from Coracias cyanogaster, assembly GCA_033124195.1. Classification (NCBI taxonomy): domain Eukaryota; kingdom Metazoa; phylum Chordata; class Aves; order Coraciiformes; family Coraciidae; genus Coracias; species Coracias cyanogaster. The sequence continues at coordinate 83,504 of JAVSBS010027012.1, read as the reverse complement.
GTGATGGCACTTTAGCTCCAAAAGCTTAAGGTATTTTTGTTATCCCTATGACTTTTTCCTTTTTCAGGTTTATGCCTCCTGATGATCCATTAGGCCGGCATGGACCCACTCTTAATAACTTCCTCAGCAGAAAGCCAGTGCTTCCTGAACCAAAATGGCAGTCTTGCCCCTATGGTGGGTTTCTCCCCATGCTGTGAACTCCCACCCCTCTTCCTCCTGCCCTGTGCTTCCCAGTGGCACTTTACTTTGGCTAAGGGCAAGTGCTGTTGCCACATGCTGTCCTGCTTTGTGTGGTAGGGACTTGGGTCCGGGCTGCTCAAACCTGTGATGCTTTTTTCCTCTTCTGCTTAATTGGCTTCAGGCTCAGCAAAGGCAGCAGCTGCTTCTGTCTTCTCCCTCCTTGCCTGCGCCCAGCACCCAAACCAGGCTCCATGGCCATGCTGACCCCCAGCCTGCACACACTTTTCCCTGTGCAGAGTGGGCTTGCATAGCAGTGATTAGGAAAGGCCATCCAAACACTTCCTCAGTCTCCCCTCCCACCAGCTTTCCAGTACTGTGCTGGTTTCTCAGAGGTAAATCCCTCCCTACACCATTTTTTACAGCAACCCTCTGTAGCTGCAGTTCTCCCAGCCCACTGAGTGCAGCAACCAGAACACAAATGAATTTCAGACCCTTCCAAAATAGCAGAAACTTGCTTTCATTGCTGCTTCACCCTGCAATTAGGTCAGCAACGTCTAAATCTGGAGCCAGAAGCACTGAACTGGAAACTAGCGCTTCCTTTCTTTGCTGTTTGTGCTTGCCATGCTCCTGCACAGGCATAGTGCTGGGGAGAAGGGATGCCTGAGCCAAGCAATGTGGGTGCTAGCAACAACCTCCTGTTTGATTCTTTTGGATGCTTTCAGGTAAAAAATGCACCTATGGCAATAAATGCAAATTTTACCACCCAGAGAGACCACATCAAGCTCAGCTCTCGGTTGCTGATGAGCTCAGGGCCAAAATAAAGGTCCCATTAAGCCTGGGGAAAGAGGAGAAGCGTAACTGGTCACCATACAGGACCGGAGGAGAGCCTGCACTCCATGATGCCTGCAGAGAAGCACTGCAAGATGCCAGCAGCTGCACAGGTGCTTCCTGCAACTCAGCGTGGTCCCAGGGGAGCTGTCCTGAGCAGCTGTCCAGTGTCTGGGCCAGTGGCCCCAGTTCTGACCTGGGGCTGGACCTGAGGTTGCTACAGCCAGAGCCTCTGCCAGACCAGCCACTCCTGGAGAAGATGTCAGCGTTATCCATCGGTGACAACATCTATGGCTACAATTGGTCCACAGATACTGCTCACGACAGAAAGGTGATGGACAGCCCTCACCACTGCAGTGACCTCAGGCACAACCCATATCCACTTTGTCATGCCCATAGTGTGGACCACACCTGCTTACCAGGATGCCCTTTCCAGCAAACAGTGCTCCTGCCTGCACGGGGCAGGATGCGCCCAGACGCCAGCTCGTCTGGGGAGTGTTGTGGACTACACAGGACAGGTCAGTGGACCTGCTATGTCCCTGATGGTGCTCACCACAAACAGGCCCTGGAGACTCAACACCATGTTTTACCACAGACTGCAGCTCTTCCCCCTGACGTGCTTCATTTGTACAGCGAGCATCGGCTGCAGCAGCAGCAGCACTGTTTCCCCAGCCGGCCCTCCCAGCAGCCCTTTCTGATGGACTATAGCAACAGACTGGGCTTCTTCCAGAAAGCCCATGCTTACCCCAGTGCCCCTTACAGTGACTACTGGCCCACCCCAGCTGCAAGGCCACCCTCTACCCAGCAAGCAAACGTACACAGGGAGCTGTGCTCCCTTTTCCCTTACAGTGAGGTGAACCATATCATGGCTTTGTACCCCCATATTAAGGATATTGCTAGCTTGACTTTACTGATTCAAAGACACAGAAACTTGTGAAGCTTCCAGACTAAACCTTTCCCAACAAGAATAAATCTTGGGGCAAAAAGATGCTACTCTGAGGTTTAAGTAAGTGTTATTAAAGGACCTTATAGCAAAGGTTATAGCTGTTCAAGGAGCACAAGTGTAAGCATCAACTGTTTCATAGGGCACCAAGTCAAGGCAAAGGATGCCATTCACTGCAGTGGGATCTCATTCACCTCCCACAGAAGTGAGTAAGGGGGCTCAGGGTAACTGGGCTGTTGGCATTTGAACCACACTGGTGACTGGGTTCAGGATGGCATAGCTCTTCATTAATGTCTTGAAACACTAGATGTGTCTTTTAAAGCCCTAACCTATTGTTCAACTATTGTAAAAGAAACATGGTCCATGATCCCCAGTGAAGGGCTCGCTGTAGACCCCCAATGACTACTTGTTCAGCTAGCTTAAAAAGTAATTTGGCCTATTTGCCCTAACACCAAACTGAGCATTCTGCTAGAAGCCAACTTTGGGTCCACACTATCGTCTGACACGTGCCCAGCCTGCTATCAGTGAGCTTTCAAAGCTAGATCTTATGTTTATAAACCAATGCTGTGAATTCATGGAGTCACATGCAGTTAATCCTGAAGCACTTGAAGATAGCTGCATGTACATTTTTCTGAGATCATGCGCAATGTAAGTCAAATCAGGGAAGCAGGGCTTGGGGTTGTTAATTCAAAAAAGAAACTCAGATGATGCCAAGGGAAAAACAAAAACAAGCCCCCAAAACCAGTATTCTTTAAAGTGTCTCTGTTATAGTGAACAAGAAAACTATTGTTGACTTAACATTTAATCACCAACTGTGGTCCCACGATACAATGATACAAGTGAATTATGATTACAAACATTTACACTGTGTTCTGTTGGGACACGTTTGATACTCAGTAAGCTGTAAAGCAGCTAATCTCTGCATTATTCCACTGAATTCCTCAGGTGGTAATTCAAATGTTAAGGTTGATCCTGAAGGTTTTTGGCATTATACCAAAGTTTCAGTATGTCGGTCTGACATGTTTTAAAAATGCTTTAGCACATTATAAAATGGTCATCTAGATGACTTTGTTCTGACTAATATAATGGATTTTCTTTTTTGTTTATTTTTCTTTTTCTCTCTCTTTTTTTCTCTCCATTCCTCTTAGCACTGCTGCTTCAAGTCCAACCTTCAGGTGGGATTTACAAGCTCTCTGACACTGCAGTACTTCTGTTAGGTTCTTCTCTGAAGTGCAATTGGTGATGTTGGCCCCAGGCAGGAATTAAACATAGCCTGACTGACAACTCTGAAATATCTTGCTTTTGAAAAGGTGACCAAGGAGTAGTAATTTCCCTTTAGTAACTTTAGCACATGATGCATTTTTTGAAAGTGGTGATAGTTGGGCCTGTTTCCCTCTGGAAACCGCCAGTAGCTTTTTTCTGGTGGTGGTGTTTAAAGAATCCCCAGGAAATAAGTATACTGTATCAGTTCAGTCTCTAATGGCTGTGTGGTTGGCTCCAAGAAATGCTAATTTGGAGTTTGGAGGTGGGATATACAGACAGCAATGGAGCAGAATATAACCATACATGTCAACAGTTATTTTCATGTCTGGAATGTACGTTACATATTTCAATACAGAAAGCATTTAAAATCTATAGGAAAATTGGAACGCTGCCTTCATATAGTGCCCTTGGCTTGCTGGAGACACGTATAAGCTATTCTTCTTTTCCTTGGAGGATGCACAGGAATTTGGTGGTTGTTCAAAACCCTCTCTTGATGTTTAATAACTTATTTTTCTTTCATTTCTGTCTTTCTTACTGGGGAATCTTTCAATAAAGTACATAGAATGTGTATTCTGCTGAGAAAGTGTCTGAGAAAATAAATCAGACTTTGGCATAAAATAGAACTCGATTTCTCTTGGCTCTTTGCTCTTCAGCAGGCTTTTTCTCATGGAGCTTTTGTTTGAAGGGCAGCAGAGCAGCAGTGCTGTGTCACTGCCTGCTTAAGAGGAGCTCTGCTGCTGGCCAAGAGCCCATAGAAAGCACAGACTGTTTTATTTCACCACAGCACCAGCATCTGGAACTCAGGAGTTTCTGCCTGCAGAGCCTTTTACACTTTCCAAGAGGGGAGGATTTCTTTTTGGCTTTGTCAGCTGTTGAGGCAAGGGAAGGGGCTGCTAACAGACAGGAGGAGGCAGCTTTTGCACAGACAGGGTAGGAGGCTGCTGCTATTTGGTATCTCTGCTGAGATGCATTTGAGTCCAGCTGTCGCTGCCAAGTTGAAAATGAATCCATAAATCCCAACAGGCTCAGAAAGCCCTTGATGTTCTTTGCTTTTTGGTTGTCAAGACTCTTTTAGGAGAAGCTGCAAGCAGTGGAAGCAATACTCCCGGAGACAGGCTGCTTTCCTAAGGGAGATTTACGGAGTTGCCAAGTTCATTTTGAGATTTTAAAAAAAAAAAAAAAAAAGTCATAAAAGAGAATACTTTTCCCTTCTCTACTCTCACCCTTTCCCAAAAAGTTAGGAAGCCACAGACACCCTCCTTTGTGAGGCCTTAGGGAAGCTAGATACAAATATTTCACGGAAAAGTCTGGGTTGGAAGTCACCCCTGCAACAGCTCCTCAGCACAAAAAGGGGAAAGAGGGTGGTCCTCTGCATCCGATGAAGTCCTGAGCAGCTCACTGTACCTCCCTCCCACCTCTTAAATACAGAAATTTCTCCCTTGGAGAATAGTGATGACAAGTCTACTAATTTGGTCAGTTTAGATACCATAAAAATTAATACCATAAGATGGTCTATTAAGTCGATAATAATGTCATTCTGTACCAAACACTTCTCAGTTTTACGCCTGGAGTCGTAACTCGTTCACTTTGCCACCATAAGCCCTTTGCTTCTCTGCCTCAGGCTACATCTGCTGTGTTCACTCACATATATATATACACAAGACCACTGCAGTATTTACCTCCTATGTCCTGGTGGGACTGGGATGCTTTGAACTTTTGACAAGAACCATTTAATATTACAGCACCACTTGTCCTTACCATTATTAAGAAAGTGTGATGTCTTGAAATTGATAGTGAATGGAATTTTAAAGCATTTTAGCCACATCCCTTCTCTGCCCTGAGTTGGGCTCACTGCCTTGAAGTCTTGCAGCAGGCTTGAAGGAACTCTTTAGTAAGATGTATTGAAGCGCTGACTTAACAAATGCAATCAAAGTGGACATACAAATGGGGCAAAGCTGTGAATGCAGCGATTTGTGGGGACAGCACATACAAGGCAGTAAGCCAGAAAATTAGGACAGTGCATGCAGGGCTGGCAGGGCTTTGAACTGCAGTAAGTAAATCAGATGACATGCCTCTGCTGATAAATGGTGGTATCAGAATTGCTCACCATAACTGCTCTGCTAGCTTCTCCTCTTTGCTTTTCCCAATGTCACACAATTTCCTTGGCTTTTGTAATTTTTTTACACATTTTCTTTCTCCTGTTCTCACTGAGCTCAGGATTTCCATTGCACTATTTATGGAGTGGGCCACAAGTTACAAAACACTTCCCCAGCCCAACACCTCTCCTTCCACCTCCACAAAACCACGCGCCCCTATGCACTGCCACCCCAAACTCTTGTTTTGTGCTCCCTTCACTTCCCTGCTCCCTCCTCACCCCAGGTGATCACCTACTCCCTTGCTGTGGTCAGGTATTCCTCCTGCTCAAGCCCAGAGAGTCCCTCTCCTCCCTTCACCACGGCCCTCCAGCTTAAGGGGATTTTTTTCGGGTTGGGGAAGTGACACCTCCTGTGCCTGGGGGAGAGCAGGCAGGAGCAGTCCCTCTGCCTGCCATGGTGCCAGCAAGGACTTAACTTCCGTGTCCATGGGAGC
>JAVSBS010027012.1:52047-67185 GCA_033124195.1 Coracias cyanogaster | reverse complement strand
GGCAACGGAATAGCTCCACTGACTGGAGACTGCAGAAGACAAATGTATTTCTAATTTACATAGAAATCCAGCAGGGTGAACTGAAATCAGTCCCACAGAGCTGGTGTGACACAGCAGCAAGGTTACCAGCTCTTTGTTTCGCTGCCTGCATTTCTAAAGTTACCCCAATTCTAAAGCTTGACCAAGTCACAAATATTTCACATTTACAGAAATGTAGTGTCATAAAACAGCACCCGGGATAAAATAGATGGTCACACTATAAACCTTAATATTCAACCTTACTGCAAATGTTTAAATTTTTTATATTTATCTTCTGTGAGGAAAATGAAAAAAAAAATTCAGCAGTGAAATCTAGTTCCATTTCATCCTTCAAAGTTTAAACCCTTAAAAACCTGTTATTTAAAAACATATAGTAATGATATGCCAATATACTGGTGTCAACTTGAACAAAGAGCTAGTGACCTGAAATACAGGAAGAACACAAAATCCCTGAAGGTGAAGGTCTGTGGATCAGATGACACTGGTGTCATTTCTCTTTTCCCACTGTTCCAGGATCAGTTATTAAGAACACTGCCTGAGACACTCTTGCACTAACATGTTGATGGCTCTGCACAGCGAGCTGGAGCTAGGAGGTAAATACTCAATTTTTTTTCTTCAGAAAATAAACTCAAATAAATGCAGGGAAAAGATCAATTACACATTTGATAGGATGAGCAAATTTCCATGTTACTGATTTCCCCAAACATGCTTTTTCCACCCCACAGCTGACTGGAGCTTTTTAAATACAGCTGCCCTCCTCACTCCAAACACTATTTTTCAGACAGTGGATTAAGGCACTCCAGTTGCTCAACTGCTGCCAAGGAATGTTTTCTGCAGGATCTGTAGTTAACCTGTTTATAGATAACATCACTGTGTCTCAGGAAAGCCCAGCCCCACATACCAAATGTCTGTCCAGACAGAGTCCAAGTGGCAAAGACAGGCCCAGAAACACTCCACATCCCATAGCACCATAGTACACGTAGCACCAAAATACAGTTTAACCACATTAATCCTTAAATCGTGCTGATATTAACAGTACACAAAGTACATCATCTATTACCTTGGAGTGGTTGTCCATTTTTAATTAGAAAAATATTTTCAAAATCATAAACCCCTAAAGCATGAACCTTACAGCTTGTGTCTAGCTTATTACTTCATAAGTGAACGGTTCTTCGGTCAGGACACAATCTTGTCCGCACAACTTTATAGCATACATTCCTTACACTCACCGAATTAAAATGAAACAGAAAAATGCACGGGAGGAAAGACACAAGATTCAATAAAACAAAGGTTTAAATAAAATCCTTGGTCATAAGAAACCTGCCTACTTTAAATACTATTCCTGCTTACTGTTCTGTTGAGTATTCTGTTGCTCCATAGCATGGAAAAGGCAAACAAATCACAAAACCAAACATTAGAATATAATTTTTTTTTTTTTAATTTTTATAAATAACTTATCTGTTACAAAGGCAGTTTACCCAGCTAAATCACAAAACCATCAACTCAAGATATCCAAATTAGGTTTTATTAATAAACAGGTAAAAACTGATTTGTCAATCTTCACATACAACTGCAGATGAAGCTGAAAAACAAGGCCTCATTTTATAAACAAAATGCATCGAATGCAAGTGCTTTGGGTCTACTGCCTAATTACCTGGGATTGGCATTTTCTTCCCACATATAAAAAATGCAAAGCCTTCAAAACAAAGGCCTCTGTGCATTCACATAGATCACTTGTAAAACTCCTAATAAAAGTGTCCACTGGCAAATGTTTACAGTGGGTGACAGTCTACTTTGTCTCTTGCTACATTGTTAGCACTCCCTCCAGCCTCACGCTAAGTGCTGCTACATAATTCTTTCCGTGCCGTCTTTCATGCATACTGTACTGGAATTCCATTTTCTTGATCGTGGTTACATACATCCCCGGTCATGTGAGTATTTTCCTTAAAAAAATAGATCATCAAAATAAAGAGATGCTTGAGGTTGCTTCAGTGTTCAAGTCTGATTTCTCTTTTCCAGCCTTTATTTCAGTTGTCCTAAATATTGCTATCCTTGTTTTCTATAAATATGAGACTTCACCACAAAGTCAGGTTTAGAAACCGGCTGCCAAAACAGGAAAGCATTTAAAGTCCTTGAACAAAGCCGTACGATGCTGCTGCTGTTGATTTTGGCACTGTATGTACTTCCCCAATGAATCTCTTGTCAGGAGTCTGCAAGACACCCAGCAGATGAAGCAAGCTTAAATCAGATGGCGATCTGTTGGTGGGTTGAAAGTTTCTCACTACAAAGTTTCCTCATGCCAGACAAAATGCTACCTTGTGTCACCCACCGTAAAACTCAGTGTACAGAGTGAACTATATGCGTAACTCTTCCAACTTTTCCTGCATTTTTACCACGCTGCATCTGCAGGTCTTCACAGATCATCAGCATTTACAAGAGCAATGTACAGAATGAGCAGAGGAAAGCTATTTTGTGCATAGTTTCTTATTAATGCTCTTATTTTAAGGCATTGCTTCTTTCAGATAAAAGCTTAAAAAAAGGGACATGATCGTGCTTAATCACTTAAAAGGGAAAAAAAGAAAGTTAACAAAAAGACTATTACACTATACATACAGAAGTACAAGAAAATAATAAAGGTGAAGAGAAGAAATCACTTAAAGCAGGCTCGAGAGCTATGTACAGTAGGAAAAGCTTTGGGGTATTTCACTGTGTGTATTGTACAGACAACGCATGCAGTTTTTCCTTTTCACCTTCAGAGGTGGTTGCACTGATTTCTGGCTTCACAGAGATGTTTTCAGGGAAGACAAGGCAAAGAGTACCACTGATTTGTGAAGTTCTTCCCTTTATCGAAGGCACTATGTGGCAGCAAACAGTTTAAACAGTTAAACCTTGTTCCTTTAGATATCCTCTGTGCATGTAGTGTTTCACTGAAAGCTCTGAAAACAAAAACGCTAGCACTCTATTCCTTTCCCCTGTCAAAATTCAGTAGTGACATTGGGGTAGAGAAGAAGAGGATGGGCAACACCCAAGCACTGAACATGGTGTGTGTTACTGGGATACTGGTAATACTGTACATGGTTTAGGCAGCTGGCAACTGAGTCTTTCAGCAGATTACCTTTCATCCGACTGATTTCAACTGCCTGTGACACAACACTGAGGTATTACGAGCTCTGTGGGCTGACATTTAACATTAGCAAAATACCATCTCGTCACACCTTCAATTTTACACAATCCTACACGTAAATGCTTTTTTTTGCCCCCCCTAATGACTGGATAGTTCCTGGTACGTTTGCTATGGTTTAACAAAAGGTAACGGGCCTGTTGGCTCAGAAATGCCTGGGCATTTCACACTGTTCACAGCGATTTAAGGCCGGATGATTTAAAAAAGTACAGGCAGTACAGCTCCACTGAGCTCCCTCATCTTCATCTGCGTCTGGAACAGTCTTTGGTGTTTTCACAATGGACCTCTGATCTGTGACACGAAAGAGATAAGATAAGCAGTTACTAACCAAGAACAGCATGGAAAGAATTTTGAGATTTTTTTTTTCAGTAACTGAGAATTATCTTGCTCCTCTGAGAACAGCACAGTTATTACAAGTGTCAGAGGCAGCTTTTTACCACCCCCTTGACTACAGCTTGATTGTAAGTCAGCCAAATGGCACAAGGTGAAACTATAAAAAGCACGTTTCCTATCCCCTCACTCTGCTTCCTTCCCTTTTGGTCTCAGTTCAAAGCTGTTGCATGAAAATGAGATAAAATTTAGAAATTAATCAGCACAGGAAACATGCACAAGATTGAGAAGTCTGAGGTCTACAGAGCAATCCAAAATTCAATGACAAGTAGTAAATGCTCTGTAACCTTTTGACATGTTTAGCACTTTGACCCTAGAATAAGTATCAGCAGTTCTTCCTCAAACCAGACAAGCAGTCAGATACACTAAAGAAAAAAATCAATGCCTAGCTCTGTCATGCTAGAGAATAACCCTCCCAAGGAGACAAGTGCATCTTTTTGCAGGATGTGTTAGACAACAACCGTCAATTATTTTAAAAGAGAAAAGATGAAAAATATGAAGAGAGAGTAGAGTGACTTAAGCTCTAGGTGTAGGCAATTGCAGCAAAGTCTTTTAGCCAATTAGTTCAAGTGGAGAATATCCAATTAGCAACTGACCAAATGCAACTGCTGCCAAACAACAGCAACAGCTTCAGAGGGACTTTGGAGGTTTATAAACCAGTCAGGGTTAACTTTGCATTCTCAAGATACCTTCTGCCAAATTATTAAACACTTAAATTTGTGAGTTCCTAGAAGATGGCTCAATGCAAATGTTGACAACTAGTCACAGAAAACTAATTTTAATTTTCTTCTTAGGTTAATTTTTATTTACTGTGAAGGGACCTGACAGAACTTTGGATAATTACTTCATGGTTCAGCTGTAAAATGTATCTAACACGACTGCATGAAGATTTACCTTTACGCAGTATTTTTACTAGCAGCATGGATAACAAAGGATATAAAAACCTTATAAAGCATTAAGAACAGTATCAGTTTGGAGGAGTTATAAACAGTCTGAAGGACAAAGAAATCTAATTTACCTAGACCATTTTGAAATACAGAATATTCAGAAATCCCAAGATGAGATTCTGTAACAACAGTTACTGCACACTACAAGGACCAATCACACACACGTATGCACTATCTGGAGAACCTGGACAGAAACACTGCACAGAAAGAGCGGATTATCTCTTTCATTTAGTGGTCTGCCTGTAGCTCATAGTATGATGCTGTTACAAACAAGTCAATTTCATTCTCTGCTTTATGTAACACACAAAAGGTAATTATTTTGTTTTGTTTGACACCCCATTGGAGCAAAACCAAGTAATGTGCAAAACGTAATGACAAGCAGAATGTTCAAGGCTAATAAACTCAACAATACTAACTGCGCCATTGAGCAGTACTCCTCTTTCTTGTCCACTGTCTAAAATTGTATTTAACAATACAAATTCTGCAGTAGCCAGGAAGTCCAGTCAGGATAACCTGAGTTATTGGAACACATAAATAAATCCACTCTTCACCAAGGACAGCAGTGAGGTAATCTGAGCAAGTTACACTCATTCCTAAGTGCTGCATCTCATGCTTATTTTAAAAAGCGATGGATGCTTCCATTTACTTATTATCCATATTTAGATATACCCCATTGAATACACTTCTCTTTCCTGAATGTATGAATAGAGAGGAAACAAGAGCAAACAGAAGCGTATTTACTGCCAATACAAATGAAATGCAAGATTGGTAGGCTTTTGCAGTAATCTATTTCATAATCAACATTTAAACTAGATTCATAGAACTTAATATTAGATGTAAACCAAGTATTAATATTAAATCCAAATTTTACCAGTACAGTACCTTTGGGTTTTGGTGGCACCGGACCAAGAAATCCTATATTATCGTAAAAGTTATGAATAGCACTGGGATTGAAATGTGGTCCTAAAATTAAAAAAGAAAGTGCAGCAGTTTAAAAAATAAACTTGAGTAGGAAATCATATCAGGGGTTTTTTTGGCAGTAATTCTGAAACGGCACTATTCTTCATTTATCACCTTCTATAACAAGGTGTCAATACAGACCGAGTGAGGTATTAGCGATGTCAACAATACACTTAAAGAAACTTATTGCCCAAAATACGCAATATAGAGTCAAGTCAGAAACAGAAACAAGTAGGCCAAATTCCTTAAGTATACTTTTTTTCTGCCACTTTTAAACATTTACAGCATTTTATTACTAATTTTTACCTGAGGCTTTTTCTAAATTATAACTATATGGAAAGATATGTGCTATCTAGTATGCAGTACATAACATATGCTTAGATTTAATACTTAAAGGAACTCCTAATTCCAGTTTAGTGTAACAGACAAAATCACATAGAATTTGAATATTCTATTTAAGGTCAAGTTTTTGGTGCAGCATTAAATTCAGTAGACCTGTCTACTTCCTCATTATTTGCAGGTACATTGCCTGAAGGAGAATTTCCACAGCTCATGACTGACTCACAGCTCACTGCTGCTGGAAGTGGGAAGTATCAGTCCCTTTGCTCTCCCTATATTTGCCTCACACGATCACAGTTCTCCCTTTCCATGCCTCTCCCCCACATCAGCTATAGGAAGTTTTTCCAGGAATGCACCATCTTTTGCTAGTGTGGTGAGCAGAATCAGCTCTGCAAAAGGTCTAAAAAGCAGATACTGAGCCAGAGCACAGTAAGAAGCAAGAGAGGGAAGCAGGGAGAGAGATGGACCTCTCCTTGGCAGCTCTCGAATCGGCCCAGCTGTCTCATAATTTCACCCTCACGACCACAGACTGTGTCCCTGCAGACCAGGAAAGTGGGAGGAGGAGAACATGCTCAAAGTTACAACTGCACTTTATATTAGCTTACTTGAGAGGCTGAATACAACACAGACGTGGAAGATGAGAAAGATGGGCACATAACTGGCTGTATGGTTGTATCATTTAGAAAACTTCGCCCCTCTTCTCTGATACTCAAATAACCAGATTCTATTCCCCCCTCCCCCTCTCAGCATTTATTGAGTAAATGGCACCACAAGTTTCTCCCTTTTGAGCCAAACATGAGATAGGAATGACTAGGACTAAGAAAAATCATAAAGCAAACAAAACCAGCGGGCTTAGAAGATAATTAATTCCATGGTTTTGCTCACACTAATGCGATGATTTTGCAAAGCAGTATGTATACCCATTATTTATAACACACTTTTGATATATGCAGACAGTAAAAGAAGAAAAAAAAAATTTTAAAAATCAACCTTTACAGTTGCTGATGTACTAAGACATACTGTACCTCTTGCTTGAAAAAGATCAATCTCTTTGGTTAGGCAATCTATGTCTATCTGCAGCTGTCTGTTACAACTTCTTAACTGTTGCATTTCTTCCAGCTGAAAAAATAAATCTGCCTGTTAGACTAAATTTTCCCGTTTTATTATCAGTTATCATTCACGCATAGGTAGGCAGCATTTAGTTATTGCAGAAGTCAACAGAAAAGAAACTTCCCTTATAATGATCTTTCTTTTTATTTCAAGCATAATCTTACAAATAGCTTTCAGACCCAGTGAAATCTTCTCTCTCATCAGACTTCAGAGCTGACTGAACAACTCCAGATTGTGGTGAGGACACAGCCAATGGTCCACCAGATCCAATGGCTGATCTTCTGGCAGTGAAAACTGGTGCACTCATCTATCTGAGACTGGTATATGCACAAAGATAAAAAAGAAAATGCTTTGTGCGTAAAGCAGTAAGAGTATTAAGTTGTAGTCTGAAACTTTGGTGATCATGCCTTTAAAAACATCTGGAAGGACTACCAGGTCAAACCTTTTGTGACTGCCTTTAAAAGCAACACTTCACAAAGCAATTAGTGAACTGAAAGGTTAAATAATGCATATTTAGTCCTTAAACTACACTGCTTACCAGTTTAATTCTAGCTATACTGCCTGTCACTAGTACATGGTCAATATATGAGCAACTGTTCCTTGAACTCATTGTGACAGACCACACTTGTGGTTTAGGTTTATAGCCTACAGACGTTTCAACTTACTGATGGAATTTGGGAAACTGAATTCGATCTTTTCAGGCGCCTTCGTGTTAGATTATTCTCCATTTCATTGACCTCTGATTTTAGTTTATCCAACTTTTTCTTTTGAATCTCAAGTTCTCGTTGAAGTCGCTCCATCCTGGCCTTCTGGTGTACCAGTAAAGCTGCAATACATAAAGTCCCGTTTTATCTACTTTATTATCCTTCACATGGCAACAACAGATAAAGATGAAAGTTAGCGTTCTTTTGGGAAAATGCAGACAAAAATATTGCTACAGATTGCTCTTACATTGTCCTCCTAAGAAAATCTCTGCCGTAAGACAGAAAGCATTGTGTTTTTGAAACCAGCACAAATGAACTGCAGACAAGCAAATAGGATGAGAAAGTCATACAATGTAACAGATGACCATGCAAAATTAGCAGTAATCTCTAAAAACCTTTTTCAAGAACCCAAACAGACTACAAGAATGACTATCAGAAACCAACCATCAAATGTTTCTTTGCATTGTATTCAGCCCAACCACTGTAAAACAGGTAGTACAAAGAGGATTTCTGAGATGGCTACAATACAGAGCACTCTATATGCTTGATAAGCATTGAGATTTTTACTGCTATTTAGACTGGAACATAATCCAGTGTTGTTCTCACAGCAGGAGACACCAAATGAAACTAAACCAGAAAGCACTACAAGCAACGCAGCTGGCAAACATCAGTTATATTTATCACAGAGGCTGGATTTTATGCCTTTTTATCCCTAACCTATTGTGCAGAACCATTAGTTCAGCTTCTAATTTCTAACATTGCTTACTATTTGTAAAGAAACCAGCATGAAGAGTCCTAATTCAGAAAAGAAGAAATTAGCATTTAAACCACAGCTTTTTAAAGCTATAAGATCATAGGCAGCAGAAGATACAATCAAATTCATACAATTTAGCTTTATTTCATTAAAGGTAGGTTTACTACTGAATATCACCACATGAGCAGATAACACTGCTCAAAGCAATAATCACCTTCTATAAAAATGAAAAAAGCATTTCATTAAATAAACCCAACAATAATTTCAGCTTCTGCACAGCCATTCATTAATCCATTAAATTAATAATTTCTATAAACTGGGATCAGTTTCACAGATTATGGATAACTTTATAGCACTGTGGAAATAATCAAAAAGTAACAAGTTATTTTTAAAACATTGAATTGGCTGCACAAAGTGTTTAGGCAAAACTCTGGATAGAATGTGATGTTTAATTCACCACCATTTCTTCAGGTACAAAAATCAGAAGGACTCAAATTCAGTCAGTTAGTTTTCCTGAGTAGTAGCAGAGGTAAAAACAGCACATCAAAAAGATGCAGCTTTCCACATCTCTGGCAAGCAGAACCACCCTCTGCTGCAATTCCTGCCTGTTCATTCATTCACACATCATATTTTGTCTCCCAGAGGTTCTTCAAAGGGAGGAACCATGCCAGACTATTTTTGTACAGTGTTACAGAACTGCAAGGCCTTACTGAGATTCAGTTGAAAGCTTTTGAATCACATGTGTTCAAAAGATACTGAAATGACAAAGCTGCTTGAGCTTTGGCTTGTTTTTGTTCAATTTAGAGATGTCTGCATAAACAGGTACCTTTATTTGTGGTAGCCACTAGTAATAATATAGTTAAAGTTGCAGCTGTGCTCTTATGCAATATAAAAATGCGGTAAGTGAAATCTCAAGATACAGATTTTTGTGGAAGACTTGGAATCATCAGGTAAGTAGTCTCAAAAGACAGCTTCCCCTCTTGAAAAGCCTTTTAGAAACAGCTGAAGGAGCTTTTTCCCATTTATGACCCCCAGGCATTGTAATATAGCTGCAACTATAAAGAAAGGAAGACTACTGTGCCTCTACTCTTGCAGGGAGAATACAAGCCTTTCTTCCTTCTACACTTTTATTTCCATTTTTAGATACTTTCTTGTATTTTCATTGTCTTAGTGTTGTTGATGAGGAAACTCCTCGAAGCCCAAGTTACTGGGACTTGACCTGCAGCAACACAGCTGTGCTTTACCAAGCTGACTCAGAACTCTTCAGAGCAGTCAAATTATGGATGCAGGCTGCTGGTGAGCAGCCAGAATGCTGCACATGGTAAGGAAGGAAGGGTGCTACCAGAGTATCTCCAGGCCTCAAGAGTAAGACTATGAGCAAGACTGCATCTCTGGAGAACTTCATCTTGCCCACTCCTTTTTTTTTTAAGCTACTCTTGTAAAGGGAAAATCCCACAACTTCTCATTTCAATGGTGTCCTGATTCTGTGGTTTAGAAATTAAGCAGTCATTATGCAACCGCACAGGGAGCAGAAGGCATTGGTAGCTGCCCACAGCACTATTATGTGCTCTTCGTTTTCACTTCACTTTCCAGATATGATCCAGTTTATTCTCCTAGCAGCTTTGACTACTTTACCATTTTACAGTTTCAAATCCCAACAGATTTTAAACACACTTATTAAAATATTGCCATTATGATTAAAGAGGAAGAATCACTTGATACCGTTATGCTTAATTTCTACTATTAAAAATAACTTGGATAAGGGACCAGCAAGACATTGGTTTAAGTGATGGTTTTCACATAGAAATTGGTAATTTTGCTTAAATACCCATTTGGCAGCTGTAGGGAAAAATAGGGCGCAGAAGATAAATCTCCTCATGTCCCACTGCAGTATTTATTAACAGGAAACAGCAATTTAAGTATTCAGCTCCCTCTAGTGTTGATCACACCAACTGAAAATGTAAAGAAAAAACTGCTGTACATCTCAATCTCATGCAATTCAGCTACTAGATCTAGTTTACACCGTCCACAAGACAACATTTAATGGCCTTTTTAGTACTCCTGTGCTTCTTGCAGAAGGGGACTCCTCCCATGCAGGCAGCATAGGCACACCCAAGTTTATTCTACAGAGACTAACCTGGAGTAGAAGCCAGAAAGCCTCAGGCTTGCACTTGTTTATTCACACATCCTTAAAAAGAAGCTATTTACTGTAATCATCCTAGAAAAAGACCTAGGAAGACTGCCTCTTTGACTTATCACTATTGTACCACAACCAGGATAGATTTCGCATTCAATTTTTTAATTATGTGCAAACAGAATACTATGCACATTCAATTTTTTCCAACTTCCACATGTTCACATTCAGTAGATTGGCAAGAACAGTGGGCTTCAATGATCTGGCAGATGCCACTGTTTCCTTTGACATTCAAAATGCACATTTTCCACAAAAACAGGCCACAATTTATTGTAATTACAGGGATCATGGAAGCCTGGAGGACAAAAGTTCACTTTTCCTTTCCTAGTGACCTACTCAAACAGGTACTGAATGTAATTTTAAGTTCGAAAACATACGCAGAATTGTTTTCTCAAACCCTCTATAAATTTGAATTTTAAACAGTTACTGTTTAGAGTGTCTTTTATTCTTGTTAGTGTTTCTAAGAAAAAAGGTAATCTAGCAACACAGTGATTTCACCCTACTCTACAGACCTATGAATTTCTGAAATTTCTTAGTTTTCCAAATATAGAGGAAAGGGGAATTCTGGCAATGCAACTTCTCTGTGGCAGTAGATTTGTGAAATTCTCAGGACAGCTCTGTTCATGCACATTTAAAAAAATCTGTACTTGAAGCTGTACAAAATTCAGTTATTTAACATGCAATTTCAACAGCTGACATCAACTTTTTTTTTGTTCTCCCTTTCGAATACTATTTTCATTTATTTTTATTAAAAAGAGCATCACTGAAAAGTTGGGAGTGGGGCCTGATTTACAGAGCCAAATGTAAGGCTGTACTTTTTTCTTAAATCACATAGAGGTAATGGGCTTAAGGCCCCTTGGAGCATATGGGGCAGAGCTGTATCCCTTTTTTTATTTAAACATCTACAAGGACTGGTGGGGATTTTAAGAAATTTGTTTCCTGCAGCTTTTTTTCTCTTTTAAAATTTAAAAAAGCTCTAAGAAACCAAAGCAAAAACTGTGTAAAATGCCCAGTTACTAAACTGTCATGTAAATATGTTACTTGATAAGCTAAACACAGTGGCAAGAATTGCTAAGTAAACATGCATCCACATATGCACCTATGGTTGGTACAAATAATTAACTCTGTGTGTAAGACCCCCTCCCCAAATTGGAGAAAATTATATGAAAGAGTCAGTCAAAAGCCAAGCAGTAGCGAACTAAGGGATTTAAGCTCCCTAGTACAAAAACATCAGCCTAATAATTCTGTTACACAGTTATGTAATTTCTGGATAGGATGTCTGCCCATTAGACAGACTGAAAGCTACAGACAGAATGAGCAACTATTAAACAACTGTTTAGCCTTGTTATTCAAAATACGACTGCATGCATAATGAATATACATCACAAACACCAGGTACGAATTTTCAGTTTTTAACAGGATTTCACTGTTTTTCCATCCATAAGACACTTCAGTATAAAGTAAATTATATATTGAAATATAAGGTAATTACTTCATATTAATAAAACTAATTATACTAGAAATTGAAGTCTCTGCTAAGTAATGGGAATTAATACTCCTGTACACACACAGAACTGATACTAAATAGATTAGCATAAAGATGCATCCTCTTTTGGCTGTACTTTTGGGCACACACCTAGCAGCACTTTTCTCATAGCATTATTAATTCTTACTGACTTCAGTAGTGGATGAGTGTTCTCACCATTTCCACAAGTAAATTCACAGTATCTCAAAATATAATCCCAGAAAACAAGGAACACTGATTACCAACCACTTCTGAACAGTCTGGGGACAGTGAGTTTCTTAGCATCACCAAGTCAGTGGCAGGGATATAACCTAGCATTCCAGACCATAAAGGAAATCTCCTTTGCCAAAGGAACTTCACCTTCCATGCTCCTTCTACCCTAAGCCAGCTTCAGTTCTCCCTGCCAAGATAAGGAGCATTCTAGGCAGAAGTGGAAAAAGCTGATGAAAATACATTTTTCTTTAGTCATGGCCAGAAATACTACTCATCTGTTCTGGCTAAAATTAAAATGAGACAAGTACCTAGCATGGAAGGCTTTTTGCACAGCCTGGCTGAGTTATAAGCAGCTTAGAACACGGCCTCACAATGGAAAGCACCAAGTAACTCACACCCCTTTTAGAGGTGTGTCTTTTTTCCTTAGTTACACAGTAAGTAAAAGATTCAAGTTTAAAAGCAGCAATTAGAACTTCAGAAGCATGAGTATTTTTAGATTAACTAGTTAAGGACGCAGAAGGATGGTATTTCCCTAAGGTTCCTAAAGCTGCACCAGCCCACATCCTGCATCTATACTTTACCTAAAAACTGTGTCTGAGTTTTAGCTTCGAGAACAACTGGGCTCCACATCAGGTATGAGCCAGTCAACACTTTTGAACTCTAGGCTGCATAGTAGAAACAGGCCTCGCAAGCTTGCCTCAGCTTGATAACCTGGATGTTGATACCTGCAGCCTGTAGACATTGTGCAGGAAGTCAGGTTACAGTAGCCGTCATTACCAGGGGTACAAGGGATGAAGAGCTAGATCTAGTAGAAGTCAGTTCCATCAGAAAGGCAGAAGAGGAGAAAAGGACACCCCTCCCCAACAAATACCTAAAAGATAGAATGTTTGGGAAGCAAGTTCATGATCCAGAAGAGTTATTTAGAGGCTAAAGACAAGATTTTGATTGTTCAAATATCTGGGTATCTAAAGTCTTCTAAGACTAGAACAGCCAGCCAAGTCTCACTTTAGAGTAAGGAAAGGGAGTACCACTGAGGGAGGGCAATTTGTCTTGCTTATCTAAAGATGAATCAATTTCAGAAGTTATTCTCTTCATTGATTGTAGAAGACGGTCTAGGATGATTAGTTTTTTGGTTCTGACATCTAACCTTTAGACACTTGAGTTAGGATGGATTCTCTCACCAAAAATAATTACATGAAGATGTAGTGCACAAGTTATAATCAGTTTTTGATTTGCTTCATTACTATAGTAGTACCAACGCAGACCAGGCTTCCAGTGTTCTGATCACCGACTTACACAAAAGGAAATGGCTAAATTAATCTGAAGAACATTTAGAGTGGCCATGGAACAAGCTAGTTTTTTAATGCTAAACTGCTTGCTACGCCCAGAGAGTACCAATGAGGTCACAGAGAAATTATTTTGACAACCTATCCTGAATACTGCTTAAATACCTTAACACTCATTCAACGTCTTTATACAAAAAGTCCACCTGAGGGTTAAGAAACCATCAAGCTGGTAAAAAAAGCATGCAAAAACATGAAAATAGAAGGTTAAGATATCATATATTGCCATATCATATATTTTAAGTTTTACACTACCACTGATCCTTTAAAAATACCTTTCTTTGGTGTGGTATTCCTTCTCAGATTTTATAACGTAAGTACCAAGACTTTGTATTTTATTGTCAGGCAAACATTAGGAAACACAGAGACCAACACTTCTCCCACCAATTGCTTTTGAAGTCTGCTTTTCTTGCATCTTAAATAACACTTGCAAAAGAAAAAAATGGGAACATTATCCAAGGGTTCAAAAATCTGCTAGTAGACTTGTAACTAAATTGTTAGGACAAATGGAACGTGCTTAGATATTTTTTTCAGAACAACATAAAAATGAAGACACTATGACTCCGCTTCATTAAGCGGATAACATATCTACTTAAGACAAACAGAAGAATTATCTCAAAGTATTCTGTTACATGTCTTCACCATAAAAAGAAAGCTCCAATTTGCTTATAAAGCTTTTTTATTTATTTAGGAAATGCTCATGAATGCTAAAGTTGAAGATACTGTATTAACATCACAAAGGTTATAGACTGATTCCTGTTCTGTAATCTACATGCTGAATCGACAACCTGGTTGAAATCTCTACTATTTATATTAAGAATATTACCTTGCGTGTAGGCAGCATCATCAGATCCCATACTCAATTTCCGTGCATCACTGATCCTATCCACATGTGCTAAAACAGGGTCAGTAAGATGCTGGATACCCTCTGGTTCAACATAGTGATCAGGAAGGTTTAGAAGGTTTGTAGGTTCAAAGGTTGGGGATACTACCCCTGGGGAAACTGCAGGGGGCTTATTTGGAGAAACTGTAATTTTAAAAGTATATTTTGTGTTAGGCTGCGTAACCACCACTCGAGGAGAGGTTGCAGTGGTGCTGTTGCCCACTGCTCGACTCTTGGGTGGATGGTGATGAATAAATGCAGGACCCATGCTTACTTGACCAGACATATTCCTAGAAGTGGCAGATACTCCAGGATTTGTCGATATGAAAAGCGTGGGCTGGTTCCGCACAACTTGATCATCTCCGGTTGCGGCATTGGCTGAAATGTAGACCTTGGGCTGACTGCGTGTGATCACTTCATCAGTACTAGGAGGACTGGCTGATATGTAAACAGTGGGCTGACTTCTACTTAATGTCTGGCTGTTGAGGGAAGAGGGAGTAGTGGAGGTGCGAGGGCCAGATGAACGCAACTTAGAAGAACTATTTCTTTGTGGTGG
>JAVSBS010027012.1:34834-47521 GCA_033124195.1 Coracias cyanogaster | reverse complement strand
TTGTTTAAAGACATCACATTAGGCTACTTTTTAAAAAAAAAACAAAAACAACCACCAACCCCCCCCCCCCCATCTCAGAGTAGTAGCATAGCTAGAAGTCTATTAAGAGAAACCAGAGCTCATGAAATTTCAAAAAACCATCAACACAACAGGATTTTGTTGGCAAGTCTTAAGAATCTCTTGGTTAAGAACAAAAAAGGTAGTTTTCTAGTGTAACAAATTAGTGTAAAAATATTGCACATATGGAACATTAATCACACTACAGAACTTTTGAAAAATCCTCTTAGGAAAACTGATCTACAATGCTCCCTCAAAATCTAAACCATTCCCCCATATCCACATCAATGTATGGGATATACAGTATCTTTTCTTCAAGTTATAAGGCTCCTTTTTATAACAAAATAATCCACTGTATTCAATGATATGAAGGCTGCTCAGTCTCTCAAGAGCCAATCACTAAATTTATCAAGAATTACATTCTAAAGGTGAATACTGACTGATGCATTCACTCTGTGAAGTCCATTGACCTTGCTCAACAAGCAGTTCTCACGTCTGAGGAAAAAAAAACTGTACTTGTAGTGTAAGAATTACATGAGTTCTACAGAGAACTGATTTAGAAAATGGTGGTGTACTATTGTGAGAACAAATATAGACAATTTATAGTCTGGTTCAGTTTGCTAAACAGAGAGAAAGGGCTGGGGAAAGCTTGAAACCTCATGAGCCCTGAGCAGAATTTTGTCCTCTTGCAAATAAAAAGCAATTATCTCAAAGAATGATACTTTTCACAGCCTTTTTACTCTAGTAAGAATGGAGAGTAATGATAAAGTCTTAAAAATATGAACATTAAATTGGCACAGTCATGCTTCTACTCCGAACAGTACAAACACTGTTTGAATGCATGTGTGTAGCTAGATACACATAAGTAAGTATACACATATATGTATTTTATAAACAAAAATACATATAAAATGCAAGACAAAATTATGCTATAAAGAATGTTGAATCATAACCACAGATGACCTAGCCACAGACCAGAGATAGCTAGCTTCTGGGAACGCACGACCTGTCTTTCTTTCAATCAAGTTGTGTATGCAGTATAAATATTCAGACAATCCTCTTATTAGCCAGAGTACTCAGAGGTTGAATACCTTAGATAATAATAATAACAAAAAAAATCCAATCAGTATGGATGCTTTGGGATCACTGGAAAATGCAAAGCAAACGTGTTTAAGCAACATATGTAAGTAAGTCTATCAGCATTTGTTACCTGTAGGCATTCAGGTGTCCCTATGCCACATTTTGGGCGTGTTTATTTGTCTGCTGAAGTAACTAATGTGACATTATAGAGCAAAAGTTGATACAAAATATAGTCATGTCAGTATTCTGATAGCAGCAGTATAGAAAACAGATAGCTGGCAGTAGATATTGATGATATGGCAGTTCACAGCCATAGCACAAACTTTGGTGTCAGACAAAAACGCTTTCCAACTTTCAAGCCCAACAGAAAGAAATCCATAGATTAGCAGGATGGATTCCAAAGCTACAAGAAAACCAAATGAAGGTCAGGTGGCAGCCAAAGCCTTGGGAAGCACTGGGCAGAGGCACACCAGCACATCACACCCACTCAGGTCTAACACAGTGGATGCTAGGCCACAACCACTCAGTCCTGCCTGATTCAGAGAGCTCCTGGGTGCCTGTTTTACACTCCCAGGCTCTGCTGCAGAACGCATGTAGGGCCACCAGCATTGGCTCTACAGCAGGGCCAGCCACTAATTACTTTGAAGCCCAATGGAGATCAGGTAGCAAAGTTGCTTCTGGACCTATACTGACATCCAAAGCAAAAAAAAAAAACCCCTACATTTTTGTAGCACCACTTGTCCCTGCTGGACTCAAGTTGGCTTTGCATCCCTCCTTTTGTCACAGTTAGTTTTGGCTCTGGAGATGGCCAAAAGGCATGAGCATACTGATTGGTGAGATGCTAGTCTCCATGCACACACTGATTCACAGGCTGGTTTACCTTGGGCCACTCCTGATTAGACATGGAAAAAGAGAGGCAAATTTAACACTTCGCTTGCTGTGCAACACAGAAACTGGCTGTGTATATTTGTCTCACTCAAAAAGGAAAATAGAAAAAAAAAAAATCTACTTTTAAAGGCAACATCCATACATAACACTTAAAATAAGCCACACTTCGTATTTGTACAGTCATTAACAGAACACTGACCTGTAGCATGCATCTGGATACAACACCTTCAGGTACCTCAGGGAACTTCTGTCGCAGGTCATGTAAAACCTGAATATCAATTTGCTGGCTTCCTTGGGCCATTCGTATATTGCCTGGTCAGGATTGTTTTCAACAGGCAGTTTTAGGCCTTAGTAAAGGGAGTACTCATCTCTTCTGCCCCAGCATTTTCTGGAAGAGGAAGGAAAGCCTTAAGACACTGAAAGCAGGCATTTTTGATATAACAAAAAATATTGAAAAACAACCCCAAAACAAGACACACAAAACACCTTTCCAACTATGAAATATGGCTGTATTTTATGTCAGTTCTAGGACCACTGAACCACTCTACTGGATACTGGTCCTGAACCACTCTACTGGTAAGGCTTTTTCAACTCCTATGTCTTCTCTGAACTGCTACAATCACTAGTCAACTGATAATTGGTCTGAACCAAAACACCTCCAACAACATGATGGGAAAAGCAACATATTAACCTGTTCAACTTTCCACCAACAACTTAGGAATAGTTCTGAAGAAAGAAAGGAGAAAACCAAAACAATCCAAGAGACATGTTACTCTGGAGACTCCTATATGTACTACATATGGAAGAAAACACCTTGTTAGCTAATAAAATAGTGAAGACTGAAAGTCCTAAGAATATTCCAGTAAACATCTGCTCATTATCTTAGTCACATTAAATCCCATCTTCCCTGACACAATCACAATACATACTTAAAAATACAAGCAAGTACATAATTTGTTATAGTATTTACAGATGTTTTGATAAAACACAGATCACAATCCTACCCGCAGTTTTTAGTGTACATAACGCAGTATTCCACTACCAAAAACAGTACCACAACTTCAAGCAACCTTAGCATATGACAAGTACCAGCCAAGACTGGTAGAACTGGAAACTCAGGCTATGGTATTCCTTCCCAGCATACACATTCTGTTTCTCTGACTATGCAAGTTCAGCTTCCTTTTTCTTCATGCACTTGATTAATGGAGCCAGAGCATCCTAGCTCTTTGGGAGCTAGGAAGTCTGGTTCCCTTCAGACTTGTATAAGTAAAAAAGACCCCACAACAAACCATGAAACTATCTGCAATGAGGCAACTGGTATGAAGAGCTGTGAAAACAGCAGCCAAGACAGAATTTTGTGAGGGTCCTACACAAAAGTCGCAAGCACACATTTAACACTAATGGTTGCAGTATGACAGCAGTTTAGAGACAAACCTTGCACTAATCCTGCACAAGTTTACTACGCATATAACCCAGAGTGGCAACACGTGCCCCAAAACAGAAAATGTGAGCGAGGCTGACACTGCTCTGAAATCTTCACTAAAAACATAACCGTTATTTCTTCAATGGTTTAGAATGCTAGACAAATCTGAGCAGTAACAACATTTCTTTTAAGCAACTATTAAGAAAAACACTGTTCAGCAGAGTAAAAACCCAAATTAAGCAAATAATGCAATTCTTTATCACTGCTAACTGTACTGCAATGCTTCTCTATTAAAATTCAAAGCTGCCATGATAACAGCAAGTCCAGAAAAACAGAAGATTCTATGAACAAGAAAAAAAACAGTTTACCTTCGTTAAGTATCAAATGCCATTTTTCCACCCCTGTTATACTGAGTAGCCCATTAAATTTACTGCTAAATAAACAGTTAATCCCACCTCAATCCTCCTAAGACCTCTTGATTTTTTTCCAATTTCTCTAGCCTACATTAAAGTAGCCAATACCACAACACACTAGATCATTATAAGAATAGTAAACTCTATACTTTCCATCTCAAACTCCCTGTACAGTACTAAAATGTCTGTATTTACTCTTTATATAAATTTCCATCTTTTGTCTGATGTATCAGATTGGCAAAACAGCAGCTTCACAGTTCTTACAGCAGAAACTGCATGGAAAAGATTCATGCACCCGCTCTTTTCATGAAAAATCCAGAGAATAGATTAAAAAAACATTATTTAAAACCAGGAGAATATCCCACATCATCACTTCAGTGCTTCATTTCAATAAAATACTTTGTATCCTAGCTAATTTTTCAGTGTTTGTAGTCGTGATAAAACACACAATGACCACAACTACCATTCCTCTAAAACAGCAGAGTATTTTCATAATTACCTTAAAATTCAAAGTGCTGCAGAGCAGCTTTTCTGCATCTTCATGAGGCATAAAATGCCTTTATAATGTTTGCAAAATCCAATTATTTGTGGGTGGCATGCTGTACTTGGAAGACTGCTTATTTTTATTTTACTACTGTACTTTCAAGTTTCAATATCTTAGCACCGAGAAGATGCATGCAGTTAGTGCAGGAAGAGCTAGAATTAACATGTACTCTTACCATTTTAAAGTTACTAAAATAATTTTGTATGCGTGCATCGAATGTTTCAACACAGTGGAACATCATAATATTTACTATAGTATGAGAGAAAATAAACACAATAGAATAATAGAATCGTTCTGGTTGGAAGAGACCTTTGAGATCATTAAGTCCAACTGCTAACCCAGCACTGCCAGGTCACCACGAAACCATGACGCTGGGGTGCCACATCTACACATCTTTTAAATACCTCCACGGATGATGACTCCACCACCTCCCTGGGCAGCCTGTTCCAGTGCCTGACAACCCTTTTGGTGAAGATACTTTTCCCAATATCCAATCTAAACTTCTCCTGGTGCAACTTGGAGCTGTTTCCTCTTGTCCTACTGGTTTTTACCTGGGAGAAGAGACCAACTCCACATCACTACAACATCCTTTCAATTAGTTGTAGAGAGTGATGAGGTCTCCACTCAGACTCCCTTTCTCCAGGCTAAACAATCCCAGTTCTCTCTGCTGCTCCTCATAAGACTTGTGCTCTGCACCCTTCACCAGCTTCACTGCCCTTCTCTGGACATGCTCCAGCACCAAAATGTCCTTCTTTTAGCAAGAGGCCCAAAACGGAACACAGTATTTGAGATGCAGCCTCACCAGTGCCAAGCACAGGGGGACGATCACTTCCCTAGTCCTCTGGCCACACGATTTCTGAGACAAGCCAGGATGCTGTTGGCCACCTTGGCACACCGCTGCTGGCTCATAGTCAGCCAGCTATCAACCAATATTCCCAGGTTCTTTTCTGCCAGGCAGGCCTCTAGCCCTAGGCTCTCCTCCCACTATATTCATTCACAGGGAAATATACTGACTACAGGACTTTGAGTATATCCACCAAATTCTCACACACACACACACACATTGTTTTAATTTAATTATGATAGGTAACTAATATGGCTTCACTGATAACATAGCATATGAAAAATGCACTTGTATCGTGATAATATTAAGATCTTACTCCAATCACCACTTAAAGAAAAACTCACTGCAGAGCTCAAAGATATTTAAAGATAATTAATAAGCTCAAATTACCTCAAGAAGTCTGAAGTGGCGGGCCTGAAGGCCTCATGAGGTCTCTCTAGTACAGACAGATTAAAAGCTATCTTCCCCCCACTAATTCTCGATGTTGCAAAGGAATTATAAAAAGGACTCAACAACCATCTTGCCAGAGGAAAGCTTAAAGGATCTGAAAGTTATTTTGACAGATGCATGCCTAAGGAACAGAGACACAGCACTGCTGTCAGCCATGGAACTCATAATCTGGCAGCAGGATACCCAGGATATTGTTAATTTATATATACTAGCAGAAAAGAAAAGGCACAAATGCAAGAGTGAAGGTTGCCAGTGAATAGACTGTAGAAGAAAAAGGCATCAACAGGAGGTAAGTGAAACTGCTGGCAGCAACATTTTGGCTTCCTTCAGACACTCAGGCATCAAGTAAGTGCAATAAAGCATTACAGAAGTAAACTGAAAGATCTATTCAAGATAATTAGTAGAAATTAAATCCAGCAATAGTGACTCAGAGAAAGAACTCTTCCTAAAACCATTAAAAGCAGTTTACTTGTGAAGGAAAACTTTTAGAGACTGGAGTGCGGTACAATATGAAGTTATTTTTGCGGTAATGTTCATTTACTAATCCTTTTACATACTGCTTTTAGCTACTCCAAAAAACCCTTCATTGTGCCTTTACACTGTTGAGGAGAGACATGCACAACAAAAATTCTAGTACTTGCTTATGCCAGAAATGCTAAATAACTGGAAGAATTAATTAGCTGTGTTCTTTTAAAGACTACTGGCAAGATCCCCAGATAACTTAAAAAGCCTGGCAACTGTAACATGACAGAGCTCCTATTGGGGCTTTATTCTGTGAAAACTACTGATACAAAAGTAAACAATGTGTCATCTGTCAAAGGCTACTCAGAATCATGAGTACAAGACACAAAATAAGCTGCTTTTCTTGTTTTTTAAAAAACTCAAACAAGACTTAATGTAAAATATGATTCAGATGCCAAATACTAGGCTTTTGTAATAATGGTCCAAAATCTAGTTATGAAATAAATTTTTACATCTCCTTTCTTCTGACAAAGCACACGTTCAACAGACCTGAGCCAATTCTTCAATACAAACCTTAAGCTTAATACCACACTGACTTTTCACAAAACTCTTATAATACAAGCGTTCTTCAGAGTAAATTCTGCCAAAACTGATTTAATGAAATAATTATCCTAATAAAGAAGCTGACAGTCTAGAATGTTATCTGCACTTCTTGCTCATTACTAAACTTTTCTTATTGCAGCTTCACATACAATTCATGCCATGAGAAATATTAAAGGTAATTGTGCAAATATTACCATAACTGCTGTATTGAAAAATTCCAGCTGAACTTGTGATGCACCCATAATGACTGAAGTCAGCTACCACTCTGGAAACAGCCTTTGTGAGTTCAAGTGAATGGCTTTTGCAAATATGCAGCACACTGCAATAGTACACAGCATGCTCTTCACCTTTCCCCAAAACAAGTGAGTGGAACCTTTTTATCTGCCTTTACACTTCAGCTACATCTAATAAGTAAATTGCTCATGCCTCTCTGTAGTTTTAATCTGATCACATCTGATCTGTGCTTTACTCACATGGCTAAAAATGCTATAAAAATAACCCATCTAAAAGCATGTTTTAGAAACCTCCCTGTAAATATTGATTAGAAGGGCACTGTGAATGCAGAAACAAGAGGGCATTTCCTTGTAGCATTAATGATGCAGACTATAGATGTTGTATGTAAGAAGGCTGCTGTAATGACAGCAAATTAGATGCAACAAGTTGCAATGCAAGACCAGTAGAGGTTGCTAAAGTGCCTGTTGAGATCACAGCCAAGGGACTTCTGACATTTCTTTTGATGGATCCAAGAGGTGCAGAAAGACAGCAGAAATAGATAAGCAGTTATAAACACGACTGTAAAAAACACAACACAAAACAAATAAATGAAAAAACCAAGAAGCACAAAACAACCCCAAACCCAGACACTCAACCCCTCTACACATCTCAGGTTCCTGCAGCATGACTGAGTAGCTCCCCAATTCTCCTAAACTATTCACCTATTCACTGGATAGCTCAAAAACCAGAAAACTGCCTTCTCCTGTCCCCACTCCACACTTTCTTGAGCAGTACCTTTCGCCATATATTCAGCTACTTTTTTTCCTGCTATCTTATCCAAACATCTATCCAAGCATCAAGTCAACAAATACTAAAACACTTCTATGGACCTTGCTTTTCAGCCAGACCTCAATTCTGACCTATCACTTCAAGTTGTTAACTCAACTGCAGGTGAACCTTAGGTCACTTTCCACTGAGGATTTCCTTACACCAAACAGCTCAAATGATGAGGTACAGCTCACATAGCTATTGCTAGCATTTCTTTCAACTTTCTTTTAAGAATATAACAATGCCTTAAGTCTATACTTAAGACTGGTAAAAATTATAAGCTTATGAATATCTCTACACAACACCCCTCTTAAGTGGGACTTCATTCCTCTGGCATTAACAAGCATTACAACTTTCTTATACTTAATTGTTCTGTATCAACACTCCCTGACAGAATTAGGTTAAGGTAATATTTTTGTATCCCTATTGCTTGGATAAAAAAAAAAATAATAAAAATTGTAAGCTCCAAATTATCCTCTTGCAATCTGCCTCTCCAACCTCTTACATACTTATCTCCCCACCTACTAGTCCTTCCTTTCCTTGCCCACCTATACTTGCAAGTCCTTGTTAAATGTGAGACCAGAAACACCCATTACATGTGCCTAGCAAATGGAGGGAGGAAAAAAAAAACAACAACAAAAACAGAACAGAAAAGACGACAGCATTGCATGTAAGGCCAACTTTCCATAAATAAATAGGTTCCAGGGAGGACTGCACAGTTTTGATTATAAAACTGACAACTTGCAGGCAGGAAGAAAGAAAAACCCAATAATAATAAAACCGTAACTGTATGATTCTCTGAGAAGCCACAATACAAAATACATTAGAAATTAAAGAGTAAGAACTAATGACACAGTCTTCCCCCTCCCCCCATCTAACCCTAATACACTTTTTCTGAATACTTACAGAGAGTTAAATATCGGGCAGCCTGAACATACACTTTTTTCCTTAAAAGTAATTCTGTAAGGGAGAAAATATAGAAACAAGAACGTTCTACCACAAAGTCACATATTCTCTCTGCAAAAGAGCTTAAAAAATGAAATTATGTAATATAAAAGCTTACACTCACATCACTAATGCTTTAAGTATATATTTTTAAAGAAAGTGTGTGTGAGAACTAGATGATGAAAACAGGATTACTAAATATTCCTATCAGAATTTAATTTTTCTAATACATTACTTGGCTTTTCCATGGCTACTCTGAACCACGCCAACAGTCCTTCAACAGGATCTCCACTTAAAACAGAATTATCTTCCAATCAAACCCACAAGTTATCCTCCATTCACTACCACCCATTTCCTACACACACAAGAAAATCAGGTCATCACAATTAGCTTCTGGTCTATTCCTCAGCCTACTAAATAGTGATGCTTCTACTTAACCATTTGTCAGATCTCTACTCTGCACTGTTATGAATCCAAACAAGCATATGAAAGAGGATATAAACCTGATTTCATCACATGACCATAAAACTGAAAAAAGAAAAAAAATCAGAATTACAAATAAGCATGGTTAAAAGGTTATCTGCCAAACACTCTATTGGATTGGATTAGACCAAAAGACTTCTCTCAAACAATAATGATGAGCAAGATCAGAGGAAGATGGTAAACTCTGCAACAGTTCAAAGAAATAATCTGTTCCTATGGGGGGGGGGGAATCTATTTTAAGTGACCATTACTGGAAGCAATTCATACCTTGAGGCACAGGCTGGTGGTATCTTTAGTTCCTCTCAATTGATTACAAATGAATAAACTTTCATTTAACGCATTTCATAACGTCTTTTTAACTCATAGCCTGTGAAACAATGTCCTACAGTGGGTCCTATTGCAAAAGTGTGCATATATAAAACACTTAGAGGTTTAATCTGTCAGGTATTTCTATGGAAACTATGAGCAATTACACAATTTCTTTTTCAAGGAAAATTAGTTAGCTGGGGTTGTACTTTTTAACACTGCATAAATTAAAAAAAAAAACCAACTGTGAATTGTTTTAATTCTTGCTAGGTCTGCCATGCTACTGTACACCTTAAGAGATTCTACTCATGGGTTTTATGTAGGTTAGGTTTGTTGTTTTGTTTTTTTTATTTTCTTCGCTTTGAGAATTTAATTAGTAAGCCCACCTTCCTTTGCTGCAGGTCATTCTGTGGATTCCGTCAAAGCATTGTTGAGCTATGAAAAAGTCAGCTATATCTTAGCAAACCTCATACCTGAAAACCTTAAAAAATGAGGTTCCTCAAATCACTATAAATAATTCATCAGGAGCATGGTTTCATTAGAGCTCCCTGAAGTCTGTCAAATGTAGGCATTTCTGTTTTGGA
Source organism: Coracias cyanogaster (assembly GCA_033124195.1). Taxonomy (NCBI): domain Eukaryota; kingdom Metazoa; phylum Chordata; class Aves; order Coraciiformes; family Coraciidae; genus Coracias; species Coracias cyanogaster. Next base: position 37,398 of record JAVSBS010027012.1, on the reverse strand, counting down.
GAGCATGCGCTATTTCTAGTACAACTGTTCTGAGATGTGGAGGAAGAGGAAAAAAGAAAAAAGTAGACCAAAAAAAAACAGCTGGAGAAAGGGGCAGGAACACACACACCTATGCAACCTGCCTTTATTAAAAAACAGTTTCAAAACAACGACAATCTACACAGAAGCAGTATTTGCTTAATCAAGCTTGTTCTTTTTCTCGTTTTCAACGCACTTGACTAGATTTCCTTTAGAATCTGTTTTTGATTGAGGACTGACAAATAAAAAAATTCAAAGCCTTCCTAAAATGAAGTGCTGATTTTAAACAATCAGTTTAAATCTAACTAGATGCTATAACGTGCACTAATGTAAGAATGAAAGAAATATCTCACTGAGTCAGACAAATGGTCATCTTAGCTCAGTATTGTCTGCGACAGCAGCAACAAAAGCGTTATTCAGGAAGAACATGTAAGCCTAAGCCTTTCTGTAGTACATTCCTCTTTCTCTCGGTATATACAACTGTGCAATCAAGGAAACTAGAGAGCAGATCCTTGTCTATTCCTTTACTGACTTGCTGACACTATTTCTCATATTCTCAAGTTATCTTTCTGATGATAGCCAACATCTCTGCAGGTTTGTCTGGCTGCTGCTGAACTTTAAGCCAACAGTTTCAGGTAACTGCCATGAATCCAGGATCTCTCTTCTGAATTGTAATGAGAGTTCCAAATATAGTACCTACAAGTGTCACCAGGCCTGTAACACACTACAAGATTGCTAACTGGAACTTTAATCACTTATTCCGACCCCTCCCTCCCACCTATGCTTTTCCTTCTCCATATTTAGTTCCTTAAGCATCATTAGCTGTTAAAGTCTAAAACGTTTTGCAATGTTTTACTACTTCATTTGTTGAGTAAGAGATAGCTTGATAAAAGCTGCAACAGAAAGAGCCAAAGCCCTCAGTACCTCCAAGTCAGACCTGCGTTAAGCTTGTGATCCAAAGCCTGTTGTACTTGCTCATTATGACCATGGTAACGAGAAGGGTAACAAGCACCTGGAACTGTTTACTTCTATCCGCCTGCTTTCATCAATTTTAATCACTTCTCTACACAGAGCAATTCTAAAAAGAGCTGGCTCCCGAGCGGTTTGTAAAGTTCCAGTTTTTATATCTGACTTCAGTTCAAATCACATCAAAGTCTGCTTTGAACAAGTTGCCCCCTAAAAAGCTGTAGCTGTTCATGGAACTTGCCAGCAACCTACTGCCAACAGCAGCAATAAAATGGACATGAATGACAAGTTCATTCAATAGCTTCAGGAACCTCTACAATAGTTGGCTCTGGGCCAAAGGACGCTACCGTGTAGCCTAAGTACACAGAAGCTCATCTCAAAACCTCTTGGCTCCAAACACCCTCTCAATAGTATGAAACCACACTCCAATTAGACCTGGAGCTGCAGAGCTTTCAGACTTCTGGCTCCACCACTGAAAACCACCATCCAGCATGACTGGCTGCTTCAGAGCTGTCAGTCTCAGCTCTACAGTCACCAGTCCTATGGCAGTTTCACTGAATCCAGGTAAGATTCATCTTATGCTTGCTACGCTCATATTTCACTTAAAAATCTTCAACTAAATGAAACTGACATCTGACGAAACAAGAATCATGATTTCTAGGAAGTCATAGCCCTAGATTTCACAGTACTTTAACAGTGATTTTCCAATTTAAAAATAAAACACAACAGCGCACAAAGTAGACAGCAAATCTTTCAGAAGAGACTGATGCACACTACTACTACCTGAAAAGCCACCATGGGACATTACCATATAGGAGGCAGCACATGGGAAGAACATGATGCTTTTTGCTCTTAAAAGATCATGCAACCTGGAATATCTCAAGCTTCCTCAATGTAAATCTCTTCAAAATGGTATCTAAACAAGCTAATTTTTAGAAGATAGGAATACAACTTATCAGAGAAATAAATTTAGAGGGAAACTGTTTGAAAATGGATTTTTGAAAAGCATAAAGAATTAAATGCACATTGAGCTACTTGATTAAAGAACAATTGCTGGGTTTCATACAGAGGTGCCAACAGATTCTGCAAAACAATGTATTTATGCCTTAACCTACAACGACTGCAGAAATCACCCTGTATTACAGCATTGCTATAAAGTTTATCAGAAGTCAAAGTTACTTGCTGTTACTTCGCATATCTTAGCTCTTATTCTAAACTGAACAGCAAGAAGCATCATCACGTCAGAACTAAGTAAAAGTTCTGTTACTACACCCTTCCCAGTGGGGAGACTGCATCAAGAAGGCACTTCAAACCCAAACAATTTGAATCTGAAATAACTGTCAAGTTTTATTCATGAAAAAAGTTTTGAAAAAACCCTTCAATTTCATAATTGAAAGTACATTACTGTTTTTCCTACGTTGCTTATTCAAATATGAAAGAATGCAAAAGGCTGAAGAAGTACTGAGTTACATGCATACTATATAATGCTTTTGCTCTCATTTACAGTAACCTACAATTGTTGGATGTAAAATTATCCCATTGTCACATTTCCACGACAGTAGAAAGTCTCAGAGTGAACT
>JAVSBS010027012.1:13457-25064 GCA_033124195.1 Coracias cyanogaster | reverse complement strand
GGGGCCGTGTGTGTGTGTGTGTGGTGTGGACTAGATGATCTCCAGAAGTTCCTTCCAACCCCTAAGGTATTGTGATTATAATAAATAAACTCATGAAACCACAGCCATTCAATTTCACAACATTAAAACATATTCCGAAATGCTCACACTTGCTTCATTGTTTCAGCTACAGTAAACTCATTCCCCTTTTACCATTGGTGAGTCCTAGGAGGATTGATGGCTCTAGCCAAACCAAAGCTAAATGCCAATACCAATACCACCAACCAGAAAGGCAAGCTATGCCTGTATCTTGCAGGAACAAAACAAACCAACATACTCTAGAACAATAAAGTCTACCACGAACATTGCCACTTCAGTTATATGAATTTAGAATGAAGAATGAAATGCTCCTAGGCCTGGGTTAAAAGTAAAATTAGTATGTAAAATAGTAAATTAAAATACATTCTATCCACTATATCTCATAGTAAAAACTATTACAACAATAAATTACTTGAACTCTACAACAACAAATACAAGTTACCTCTTAAAGTATTACTTGTATCTCAGTATCTATCATAGAGACAAAAAACAGTTCTTCTCTAACTTAAAGAGAAGTCCCTAACAAACAAAACTGGAGGTTAGAAATATATTCTTAAAGGTTCAGGAGCAAGGGAAACTACTACTACAGTGCAATGAGTTGCCCATATGCCTTTTTCTAACTTCAGAAGAAATTCTGCATGAGTTCTCTTTATAACTTCTGAACTATTGCACAATTTTCTCAAATATCAGTGATTTTAGCAATTTCACTCTTGTGCAGATCAGTAAGTTTACCCATATATTAAAATTTATCTACAGTGCTTAAGAAAGCTACAAAGAGCCAGCAAAAAACTGCCTACAAAGAACAGATTTGTGTATCCCTTCCAAGCCACAAAATGTAGAAGTTTAGGAGCTGCTTCCCCCGCCTCCCTCCATTTTAATGAAACCTTAAACTTTGCATAATTAGAAAAAGCTCTTTCCAGCTGTTGCCATAGGGATAGTGAACTCTTAAAGGAATATGCAAAGCATGAATTTCTACTGTAACACTACCTTACATTTCTCAATTGATTTGTAATTGTTTAGTGTTAACATTAAGTAACACTTGATGGAAGTGTTTAGAATACTAGTTTGTTTCAAAACCTAAGATTTCTCATTGTCCCTGCATTAGAAAACCCACTCCAGATTGATATTTGGAAGTTGAATCGAGCAAAAGGCATTCCAAACGCTAATTACTAAATGAAATCAATGAAACCATTTTATAGCACATGTAAGCATAGATATTTATCAACTTAGAGTAAAAAATATGAAATATTGTAGCATTTTTTAAAGATCCTATAAATACACTATTAGTCCAGTATGACTGAAGGAAGCCCAACCTTAGCTGAATGGTACCAGAATACAAAGAAATGCTAACAACCGTTTTATATTATTCTTCACTGTATAGCAATATTCAGAATTACAAATTTTAGAAGCAAAGAAAAAAAAACACAAATTCTTTTAAGTATTCCAAGAAAGGAAATACCTCGCTCTTCTCCCCCCATTTATAGCATGAGACTGAGAACTGAAGTAACCTGACACCTAAAACAAGAGAAGCAGCAAATCAGAAAAGAAATTAAAGAATCTAATTGCCTGGGTGCAGGAAATTTAACAAGTAATAGGAGATCCCAAGTTTCTGGACAAAGAATAAAAATATTTTGATGCTTTCTTTCCCAAGTGGACATAACCACCTTTCTAAGTGTGTAGTGACCAAGAAAAGGAATTAAGAAATTCCATATTACTTCCTGAAATCTTAAACCTCTTCTTCAGAGCTTTTAGCTTCTTACGGTATACTCAAGAATTGAGAATTTCATTTCTTGTAAGACTTCCTGTTGCCCTCACCTTCAAAAAATCATGATTGCTATTAATCTTACATCATCTGCAGGAATACCAATGTGGTTAAAGATGGAAGCAACTATTTCAACATTAAACGTATTCCAAGTAGACAGCCCAAATAAACAGAGGATGCCATGATTTTATAGTTCTTCCATTTTCTAATGATCCATAGTAGTTCAAATGAGGTTTTTTATGTAAATAATATTTTTAATACAGAATTGACAGACATATGTTGTACACATATTTTTACAACACAGAAGCATCACAGCAAAATCCACAACTATCCTTTTCTCCATTCCACAATCAAAATAAACCATACTGATGAAAGCTGCATCTATGTGAGGAATATTCTGCCAGCATTGTAAAACTGTACCAGTAAAACACCTAGAATACATAGATTAAGCCATAGGCTATAGTTTCACAACACTTTTTCCACTGCAGTACCAGCTTAAGTAGTCCTCATCCCTCAGCTGTGTTGGCACAACTGTTTGTGCAGCTGAGCAGGGAGGTCAGTCAGGGAATCGATCCAGGTTAAAAATAATATTTTTTTTAATGGTAAATTCCACAACCTGCTTTGCTGCATAGCCACCTGGAACATTAACTAGTTACACTAGTGCAACAGAAGGGCAAGGCAGGAATAAGCAGCTAAGGTCAGGACAGCCCATGCCAGCACTGACATGGAAAGAAATGCTCATGAAACTACACCCTTGGTCTTTAAATGTTTTGGCATTCCCTGATTAAGTGCATTATCCAAATACTGCAGAATAAAATAAAAAATACAACCTCAGGGATGCTTAAAAAAAAGCACAGGAGGCTTCTACCCACTTTTCAGGAAATACTATGCAAGGGCTGTAAGAAATTCTCTTAGAAACTTTTTAAAAACAGAAGTTGCAAACTGCTCCACTTCCCTCTGCCCCCTCATCATCATTCCCTGTTAGTGTGGACCAAGTGTATGATAGATACTTTACTGTTTCCTTCACTAGTTCACACACAAAACCTGGTATTGGATCACTGCCCTTAAGGCAAACGGGCAAGATACTACTGCATTTGTTCTCTTAACAAATCCTGCACAATGGAAATGGAGCGGCAAATAAACCGTGGCTATGACAGTAATGTTGACAGCACCTTTGTAAGTAACCACAGTTTGTGCTAAAGTAACAACAAGACTTAACCCACAAATAGTCTCACGATACTAGCTATGCTGTTTGTGTAAGGACTACATCCTACCTCCCTGACAAGATTTTTTCAGCCCTTCTGGAAGTGATCTGCTTTACACCAAGTTTTTCAGTACAAAGAAACTGTTGCATAAATGTCTATAAGGCCACAAAAAACTATGAACCCTTGCTCACTGTGCTCTATTGATATAAATGTTTTCTTCTCCTGGGGACAAGAGCTGTTGGCATACAAACTGCTCAAGTTTATCACTACATGGATAAGGTTTCCAGACAGAAGCTGGTTTATACCATGCTAGCATAGCATGCAAGACAGAGGGAGCACACACCTTTGTCTCAGCTGTGTTCAAAAGCAGCATTTCTGGCACATAATAATCTTCCTCCTTCTGGTAACAGCACAGTTTTCTAATGGATTGCAGTTAATACCAAAAAGCAAGCGTATGTTTTTACTTTTACTGAAAAAAAAACAAAAAACCAAAACCCACAACTAATGTTGGGAACAGTCTATTATTTGACTTTATAACTTATACATACATACTTCACACTTAGACAAGTTTCCATATGCATCTCAGAAAAGTTAATGAATCAAATGTGTATTTTCATATGTTTTAATTGAAAATATATCAAACAGCTAGGTCTCACTTTTGTAGTTTTCTATATATTATGTACTGCTTCAAAGCATTCACAAGACATTTAAATGCTAACTTAAGAGAAGGGAATACATTTTTTTCCACCTGTTAACTTCAGACATTTATAATCAGATTTAATTCAAATTACAGTTTAGAATTTCAAAGGAGGAATACTGCGATTACAGAATGAGTCTTATAAAAATTATTCTGAACCAATATTAATGCCAAGAATACATTGTACTCATTCCAGCTATCACCAGGCAGAGGGCATTTCTCGGAGATGTATCATGAGCAACAGATCTTTTTGATTATTTTGATTCCTTATCAAACTTCCAATGGATATGACAATATAACAAACAAGTAACAATAGTAGATTAAAATCTGTTGACTTGGGATTTTTTTTTTTTTCAACCTCAAGCTGAAATGAATTTAGTGTAAAACACTGATACAGGCTTAATTCAGGTTAAGACAGAGTTGCCCTCCATCTTGAATATAACTTATGCCACCACAGACGCTTATCCTCCCAGGAATTAATGTTGCACAATTCCAAATCTATTCAGGTAAAAAAAACTAGCCAGAAGTGTGCATTTCTTCAGCCATTAAGAGGCACAAAATAATGGTAAGCAGTGTATTTGTCAGACCTAAACCAAACGATCTCAAACTACCGATCATCCTGTAGCGTAACTCTGCAGTAGTCTATATTGTAAAAGAAACATCACACAAGTCCTGAGACAGTAGGCTGGTTTCTCATCTGGTCTGAATGCACCTTTTCAGGGGTCAGGTTTCAATGCACTACTCTTGTATTGTGTGAATTCTGATAAACTCACAGTTAAACTAAACTGTAGTCTGTGGGAGCCCATGAACATACAACTTTATTTAGGTACTTTTTCCAGCACGTTACCACACTTTTTGTAAGATCAGGCAAGAATCATGAATTTTTATACATGCAAACACATGACCCAGTGCAACTATTACCTGCTTATACACGAAAAGCAAAATGCATTATTTAAAAAATGTTTCCTTTTATGTAAGTCTTACCATATCATTATAGTAACATACATGCATCTAAATTAATCTACCCTCTCAGAAGATCCTAGAAGAGTAGCTGAGCAAACAACAGCAGCTTGCTGTCATTTGTACAGGTTCCTTTTTAAGTACTTCTGCAGAGCTCTTTGGTAAGCATCCTCAAGTTAAGCACTCTGCACAACAACTTTTGCAGACAGTTTTGAGATAAATTCTTTAACAAGACAACATTTATTAAAAGCTAGCAAGTTATCTCAGGTGAACTTTCTTCATCTGTTTATCATACACCTGTCCTCATTCTTCTGTCCCCTCACACCTTCAGTTCAACACAGTTCAACAGGCTACTGCTGCCACCTACCGGAAGAGGTCTTGCTCTTCTTTGCCCTCCATGGTCACTTTTCTCTGTCTCTTCTGCTCGCTGGACACTTCAAAGCAGCAATTCCATTTGCTAGCACAGTAGCAAGTTATTTTTCAGTAGGTGATGGGGAGCCTGAATTACTCTACAACAAATTGAAATGGCTCGAAGAGGGACCTAAGAATGGCCAATACAAGCTCACATGTAGGGCAAGAGTATAGACTGGGGATAGATGTCCCTTCCTGACAGGAGGGGGACTGTTAATACTGTCACTCTTATTTCCAATTACAGGAACAAGCAGAATGACCGCTGAACTCTAGAACTAACAGCTAAATAGCATGTTGCTAGTTATAAATGAAGGGACGACTGCTAATGCTATTATCAACACATATCTAACCATATCAATATTGCTTAGAGAAACCATGAAAAGTTGGTTTCTCAAGCCTACCACTTCAACATACACATTTAAAAGACACTGGAGCCTTTAAAAAGAAACCTTAGCTGTCTTCAGGTACCTTCTATAATTCATGGTCTTGCACCATTTTGTGATTAACATATAGCCCGAAACACTGAATTAAAATGAAGTAAAGATCGTATATATTTGATTCCAATCTTTCAATCAATCTCCAAAGATTTAAAGACAAACTACTCCTATGTCACTAACCGCATTACTACCCTTCAGTCTAGCAAGAGAACAGAAAGTAATCTCCAAGCACCAGTTCATCTTTCCACGACTCTCCTTAAATTTGAATTAAAGCCCTTGAAGTTGGAAGTGAAATAAGGTAAAGAGACTAAAATCAAGTCACCCCAAGTACTAGATGTTCCATGAACACATCCACAGAACAGTTCTATCCAAACATGAAAGAAAAATAGAAATCTGCTGTCCACATCATGAAGCAAAACCAAAGCGTATCAAGTCACTGAGCTGTACATATATTTGGTAATTACACAAAAGTAAGTTTCAGGCTTGGCATCAGATGTGTAATTGTGACACTTTTGCTCAGATCCATATTTTATCACTCAGTTGTGAAAACCCTTCAGAATACCAAATTTTCAGTTGGATAGTTTTGCAACTGTAACTTTAAAAAGGTAATTTAATATCAAGTATAGCCATTATCAGCATGAAGGTGACTAGAAGCTTTTGCAATGCCAGTTTTAGAAGTAGGAAACGGCCATCAAAAAAATTGCCACAAACAAAAATGAGCTTGGCTCCTCTGAAATGCTTCAGGCAAGAAAGAAAGAAAAAAAAAAATTCTTACTTGCATCATTTCTTTTTCTATCACTTTGTTTCATTCAAAACAAGCAGGATTTACACCCTTTAATGGAGCAGATGAAGCATTAGAGGCTAAGTTTTGGAAAATTCTGAGGTGTATGGGAAGAGGCTCCACAGAGTCTCTGTCTGACAGCATAGAAGGCAAAAGGATAAAACTAGTCTAGAAGGTTTGGACTCTGAGCAGTTAGACTTTCAGTTTCACATGTGGCAGCAATGCTTCTCTACACGTTTTGACAATTGTATCTGACTGAGGGACTTGGAAGGAACTTGTCTTACTCTTGCAGCCTTGTCTTCATTTCTCTCTTGTTTTCTCCTTTCACTTCCACATCACCCAGATTTGATGCATTCCAAAGATTAAAAACAAACAAACCAACCTACAGAAGCATTCAAAATTAATCTAGAAAATCCTGATTCTTGTGGGGTTTGGGTTGGGGGTTTTTTGTTTGTTTTGGTTGGTTTTTAAAAAAGGTTCTCCCACAGATTTTTTAGCATTTAATTTTTATATGTACAGGCAATAGTCTGCAGCCTTGAAGGACAGAAGTCTGTGTTTTAAGAACATTCAAATTCTGACTTCAGGAGCTGGGGCTTAAAGTATCATGCAGCTCTCTAAGAAACCACTGGGGTTCACATAGTGCTTCCTGTGCTACTCAGTCCTGTCATCTCTTCATGCACATCCTACTAGTAAACAAACAAACAAACAATATATATATTCAGGAATTACAGAACAAATATATTCAAAAACCAACACTCCAATTACTCTACATCCCTTTTTCTCCACTCTCTTCTGTTAAAGAGCAACCACAACAAGAAATGTCACTTTCCAATCATAATAGAAATTCCACTTCCTACAATCAGCAAGACAAAACCAGCTACAGGTGTAGTTTGAAACAGGTATATCACTATAGACTGGAGGAAAAGGTTAAAAAAGTTATAGAAAGAGTACAGTACAGATTCCCTTGCAGGACACTCAGGAAAATAAAAAAGAGAAGAATGGTCCTGAGAAACAACTAGTAATGAGAAGAAACCTCACAGAGCAGACGGCCAGTTTAAACTAGCCTTTTGGAGGGGGACAGGTGAGTCATTAACTAGAAACAGTCTTCCACTATCCTCTCCTGTATTCCTTTAACTTGCGTTGTTGACGTAAATCCTACCAAGTACCGATTACATTTACAGGGTCCCCAATACACAAGTCCATGTGCTTGCAATGACTTTCTGATCTAGGTCTTGAAAACTGCATTTGGTCTGGAAAGATAATTTTACTGGCTCCTCTGATAAAACTCTTATCTACTTCAAAACATAAGGCAGTAAGACTCAAAGTTCAGTTTCTCCTCCTCTAATTCCAGTCTTCAACAGTTTAAACTTCATTCACACAGTCCAAGAAAGAGATGACTGAGCTGCAAAAAGAAAGCTGCCTTGGCTACCTACATGAAGTTGAATGATTGATCTAATATGTAGAGACAATAATAATAGAAAAAAAATGTAAACAAACATGATCACAACTGAGAAGAGAGTAAAAGTTTCAGAAGAGATTACCATATAATACCTGCACACACACACACACACAGTTGTACAGTCTGATGTCCCCGACTCACTATTTGCTCAAATCCTGATAAAAGCAAACGTCTGTTCTCCATGCATGAAACTAAAGGTAAAAATAAACAATGTATATGGAATAACCAAACCGTTTAATTATGTTATCAAGACATTTAAGTAATTATATTGCAAATACCTAAAAAGTATATTCATCCTCCCTCAACAGAGCAAAGATACTTAAAACATCACTATCCCCAACTGCTGAAGGGAAGAAATAAAAAAACCTCTTATGGACATCTGTAATCACCAGTCTTCTTAAAAAAAAACAAAACCAAAAACTAGTGACAAAAAACTAATTCCTTTCCCTCATTTAAAAAGTGAGGAACGAATCTTGAATCAGAACCATCATGAGATCTGAATCTCACCATAAGAGATTAAATGAATCATTTAAGCCTAATAGAAAACTTATTTGTTCACAATATCCAGGTACAAAGTGAGGCTCTCCAGCTTTTCAAAGAAAGTTGTCTCCATCTTCCTCTTTACATCTTTCATATACAGCATGTTTTTCACTGCTCGTGAAGAGCTTCAATTAAAATGTTTTGTTACAGATAATACCACTTCAAAACACTCATACTGCTTCAATCCAGAAAATAAAGTCAGTATATTAAAATGTTCCACACAAAGTATATAATGCAAAATTATTATACATGTCACAGTCTATCCAACTGAAAAGTAGAAGTCAGAGAAAACTATTTCATTTTGAAACCCAACTCTTTCCCTCTCCTTAGGCACGAGCAGTGAAACCTTGCCCTGCAGTCTCCAAAATGGTTAAGTCTTAGGGTTAACTCCCATTCCATAGCAATTTGGTCAGCTGAGAGGTGAGTAGGTGCAAGGAGGCTAATGAGCAAAGAAAAAAAAATCCACCTGCTCCTTGAAAGTACACTAACCATTTTCAAAATGCTTCCACCTTTTGGAATAAATGACAGTATAACCTATTGCTTCCAATTAGTAAAAAAAGTAAAATGTGTGACCACTTCAGTACTGATGGGAAAGTGCCATGTTCTATTTCCCAAAGAAACAGATGTAAGCAGAATGAAAGTTCTGAAGCAACTTGATCAGTGGGGATGTAGTCATAACTAAGCAGCAAAGTACCATAAGCTTCAACTTACCTCCTGCTCTCTAATAATAAACTGAACAACAGGGCAACTTCTACTCCCTTCTCATTTACCCTAGGTGACTCACCTTAAGAACCATCTCAGTTTATTTCATGAACTTTGAGATTTCGTTTCTCAACAACCCTCATCCTATTTTGTCCAGGTAAAGGAGCACAAGGAATTGTGCCACACACACACTTCTACTTCTTGGCTGGCTAAATATTTTCTTTTCCATTCTTCCTCTCTTTACAGTACTCAGACAATTTCTTTAAGTGATAGCAGAGGTGTCATTGGTAAATCTAGGATTTGGGTAAATATCTACTGAAAGCCAGACTCTGGCATGAAGTAAATTCCTTCTTCATCCTAGTCAGGAACTTAACTTGCTCACTAACGTATGGTTTACTCATAATGTTTCAATGACAGTAAGGCTGAGTATTTCAGCCACTCCTTAAAGTGCAGTTCCAAAACAATTCAATACTGCCACTGCTATTCCTCCTGCTCCCAGGCATGCATTCCCCCTCTCCCTGCTGTGATCCAAGCCAATGCTGGCACTCATCTGATTTTGCAGCAAGCCAGTTCATGGAGCAAGAGTGGGAGTAGAGCAGGAGGGGTGGGAACCCGACAGCGTTAATTTTCTGCTAGTTTAGCTTTGAGTCAGATGAATACCAGTGTGAACACAGGGAAAGGAGCAGAGTCAACTAACACTGATTTACAAATCACACCCTTAGTATTTCTTGAGGTCAGTCGTTGAGGATAGGGAAAAAAACAAACAAACAAACAAAACCAAAGCTGCACTCAACACTAAAAGACACTTGTCTGATTTTACAACACCTAGCATGAGAAGAAATACTTAGGAAGTTAAACATCTAGCCCAGCCACACAAGGCTGTCTCTGGCAGCTGTTGCAAACAAACAACAATGTGGGTCTGTAGGGTAAGAGGAAGGAAGAGACATACAAGTTCTACAGAAGCAACACAAAGGGTTAATAACAGCAAACCACTTCCTTGAGTTGTTACCAGCTAACTGGAAACAACTGTGTTAAGACAGCACCAGAAGGGAGAGCAGGCAGAGAAGTTTCAGAAAGATTGGCAAGACACCACCAAGAGGGAAGCTACCACCAAGAGGCAGGGAAGACAGACCTTCAGCTATTTAACACAGTGCCGTAAAGAAACGAATGGCCAAAGTCCCCCTTTCTGTCTATCCAGAGAAGAGGAATTGAGGCCCATGGGTATGAAGGGTACCCATGAAGAGGCCTGCAGCTGTGCCACCATAGTTTTAGGCTAACAGAGCTTGACTTTGTATCTAAGAAGTTCAGTTACCTTCACCTGTGAAACTACACTGGCAGAAGGTCCTAGGGTAACAAAGGACTTCTTTGACAAAAATAGCTGCCAGGGAAAAAGGGAAAGCAAGCTAAAAGTGTGGTCATGGAAACTAGGAGCTGTGTTCTCTTTCTTCTCTGTTAGTTCCCAAAATAACATACGCAAGGACAAAACCAAGACCACCACTACAATATTCGGGAGAAAGCCTCCACAGATTCCACTTATTTTCTGCCAACTTTACAGTAGTAGGGAAAAACAAAAATCCATTAACTGATAATACGTAATTTAAAAATTCACTATTTTTACCCTGGGTTTCCCATGTTCCACTAAGAACTTTTTTCAAAGAAGAGAAGAATACTACGTGTTCTCCAACCCTCTGTAAAGAAAAAGATGTGGTCACTGCACTTCCTGCTACGTAAGGGGCTAACACCACTGATCCTTTCTTCTGCACTTTATTCCACACAGGATTCAGAGAGAAGAGATTAACAAGGGAAGGGGAGAAGAAAGCTGGGAAGAGCTGAAACGCTTCCAGTATTCAAGGCTTCTCAACATGTATTGTCTCCTGCTGTTACAACATTTAAAAAATGGTCACTAATCCCTTCACAAATTTACCTATCTTCTACCTTTTTTACCTTAAACAGTATCTCCTTACAACAGTCCTGACACTAGCCACAGACCAACACGAAAATCTGACACTCAAGAGGAAAAAATTAAAAACCTGCTCTGAAAAAGGCAGACGAGAAAAGTAACAGATGGAAGCTGAGAAAGAACAGAAAAGATGCCTCATAGTGCAAGCCAAATGAAGAGCTATTAACCTTGGAAGTCCTCCACTTTGTCATGCCACTTGGGAAGAAAAGAGGCTCCCGCAACAGCAGCAAGATTTAAAAGAGACTAAAATCCACATTAAAAAAATCCAGAACACTTGCAATTAAGATTCTGTCCCTGTCTTACCGCTATTCCAAAGCTTTCTTAAAGACTACGGACAGGGAGGGCAGAGGGAAAGTACAGAAATAAACCACTGTTTAAAAAGCCAGAAATCAAGATTACACTATTATCTAGCAGCAAAAATAGAAAAAGGATTTCTCTGAAGGTGACATATGTATATTACTGTCATGGGTTAACCTCCTCTGGCAACTAAACACCATGCAGCCGCCTGCCCACTGCTTCACCTCAACTCCCTATGTTGTGGGAGGATAATCAGGAGGAAAAAGGTGAAACCCTGTGGGTTCAGAAAAAGACAGTCTAATAGAACAACACAAAGAG